>JAXGGA010010601.1:0-46089 GCA_038373865.1 Uloborus plumipes | reverse complement strand
AGATGAAGCGTCACGCCGTCACGATGGCAACATGACACTATTCCGGGTATACGTTTACACTGAAAAGAATGAAATAAAAATAAAATTTTATAAAAAAAAGTAAAACCGACTTCAAAAACGCAGCCGAACTTCACTCGGCAAGTGCTCTAAAAAGTAAAAAATAAATTTATTCTTTGAACATCATCGATACTACTTTTAAACATGAGTTTTGAAGTCGGTGCCGAAATAGTTAATAAAATCATTCGTGCCCATTCTTCAGTTACATGTTTCATAATAAAAACAGCCATAAATATTTCATAATCAATTCCAAGTGTTGTTTGAGAGGAAAAATCAATCAAATGGTACAATCAATGGGTACGAATGATTTTATTAACTGTTTCGGCACCGACTTCAAAACTCATGTTTAAAAGTAGTATCGATGGTGTTCAAAGAATAAATTTATTTTTTACTTTTTAGAGCTATTTTCAGCTGCGTTTTTGAAGTCGGTTTTACTTTTTTTTTATAAAATTTTATTTTTATTGAAAATCCAAAAGGCTCAAAATTCAAAATTTTGGTCAAAAAATGGCCATTTTCTTTCAATTTTGAAAAGATAGAGTAATAGAGATAAGCCTTTAAGCATACAAATTGATAAAATTTAACATATTCAAATATGAGTTTTTTCCAATAAAGATAACAATTAACAATGAATTATCAATTTAATGTTCATCTATTTCATTTTAGCATGATGAGGAAGTTAAAAACAATTATAATTAGCTATGTTGTACTAATAAGCACCCGGGCAACGCTACTATAAAAAAAATAAGCTACTATAAAAAAAAAGGACAGTGGCAGCCCGATATTTTGCAAAGCCCTTGGAGATTTATTAGTGTGCATTACATTTTTGCAAAGAAAATTTCTTTTATACGTTTTATAAGAGCAAAATAATAGTAAAATTTTTACTGAATATATTACGTACGAACAAAATGTATTTCCTCTAATAACGATATTTAAAAATAATTCAAGCACATAAATTATCTAATCAATACTAATAAAACATTTTTAATTAGTAAAATCCTGTATGTTAATTGAATAGATGACTTCAGAAAGGGTTTCAAGTCATCATCAAAATCAATAGGAGTTATGCCCTTCCTGAAATAATCGATTCAGTTACTATACGGGTCTCTTAGAGAAGCCAATGAGACAGTTTAGTTAATAAATAAATAAATAAATAAATAAAAATAAGGTTTTAAAATATTAATTTTCGAAACTTTAGGTTACTTCATTTCAGTAGAAAATGATAAATAATTATGTCGTATAATTTTTTTGCAATGGCTAAATAACTTGGAGATAATTCAAACTATCTTAACCGTATCGATTTCCGAGGGAGACATATATCAATGAAATTAATTATGATGCGTTTACTATTTTTAGTAAGAGTAGTATTTTTACCACAGCAGAATAAAGAATACTTTCCACCGAGTTCTAGTGATTCGTTTAAAAAGAAACATAATGAACTATTTTTGATCTTAAAATACTGTTCTTTTTAAGAAACTTTTTAAAAACGAAGCAAAGTTTAAGATTTGATGCTGAGGCACGACGATTAAATACTTACTTGGACAATAAATAAAAGATTTATTTGAAAAAGTCTTTCGGTATACATTTTATGTAAAATATTTGAATATAATGGCTCAAAATGTTTTGTCGAGATTAAAACGAGGAATCTCGTTTGGGCCATTCATTTGGGGAGCCGCCATATTGTCCCGCACTTGACGCTCATATATTTCTTTAAAATGTTGTCATTTTAAAAAGTAATGAACAAATTGTTTTTCCATAGAAATCCCATACCACTTTGTGATTACTTAACCCATTAATGCCTGACATTTTTTTTCCCAAAGATATTTTGAATACTGGTTACAAACAGTGTTTAATGGACAGGAAAAATAATTAAAAAAAATATTATGTAAAAAAAATTTTTTTATTAAGGAAAGAAAAACCGTCCCTTAAAAGTTACGATAGACCCCAGAGGGTGCATACTTTTTTTACTAAATTTTTTTTCTGCCTACGATATAATATTTAAAAAGACATTTTATAAGAAGCAATAAAATCAGCAATTAACATAAACTGGGAAGCCGGGAATAAATTTGAAAACTTAGCTTTTTCTCTTGAGCTTGTGAACGATGTCATTTTTGATGAAGATCATATTAAAACTGCTACAGAACACACTTTACAATGGTTATGTGCTGTAATCTGTTAATAACGAATTGAAACAATACCAAGGTACATGTACTCATTGAACACTATTACTTGGTTGAAATGTTCATTTTGGAGAAATTCAGACCCTTTTTTGGACCGTCCCTAAAAAGGGAAGCTATGCATTAATGGGTTAAACAACAAAATGTTGTTCATCACCCTTTAAAACCACTAATGAAATGCATGAGCGTCACGGGCGGGACAAGATGGCGGCTTTTTCGTGAAATGGCCCATTTAGCCTTTTGAAACTAACAACTAGAATTTATAAAGAGAGTACTTTTGTGACTTAATGAGAATGCGGAAAATTACTTGCATAAATCGACTGTTATCTTTTAGAATAATATTTTGGATTTTTCTTCAAAATTTAATTTGAGATACAGACTTTGTCATTCCGAAAATACTTTTTCAAGTTAATTTTTTCTAAATAATAATTATTTTCCTTTTGAATTGGTAAGACCGCAAATATTGGCTTCTCTTTCTGTTTCCTTTTCTTCCATCTTCTCAATAGTGCCCCGATGGGAGGTCATGGGAGTTCACTGTGACCTCCCAATAATTTTCGTATTCGGCACATTTTGCTGACGATTCGGCACTTTGAAGACAATATTGCAACATTGAGAAAATTTGTTCTTTTTAGTTTTTAGAATTGTTTTTTAAAAGATGCCTACCCTGCTAAAAATGACACGTAGAGATCAATAGAAAAATCTATTGATATCGGTAGAGTTCTATTGATATAAATTGATTTCTATAGATGTCTCTATTGGTATCGATAGAAGTTATTGATACCTGTAGCCTATTGATCATAACCTCAATGGATATCCATAGAAGCCCTATAGACATCAATAGAAATTTGGTTAGTAGGAAAGCATTTCAATGGATATCAATAAAAGTTTTATAGATATCGATAGAAATCTGGTCAGTAGGATACTGATCCCAATGGATATCACTTAAAGCTTTAATTGACATCAATAGAAATCCGATAGGTTATACTAATTCCAATTGATATCTGTAGAAATGAAATCATTAAGTTTAAACTTAAATAGTAAGTCTTGGTAAAATTAGTGAGCTAGGAAAGTAATTAATAATAATAATAATAAAAAAAGCAGATGATTTTAAACTTTGTAAATAAAGATAACTATAATTTTAAAATAATAAACTTCGACTGAAATTTTAACTGATAAAATTTCTGACTTTTTAAATTTTGATATTACAGATTCATAGATTATGCCAGGCTTTTTTTTTCCTTTACGTTTGAAAAAAACAATAGTTTTCTTTCAAATCATCACAGACATATGGTTCAACCATTCATTTCAAAGATATTTTTTCAAAAAGATAATTAAAGAAAAACACATTTTTATTCTTTAAACTGGATACAAAAAAAAATTGGCCTCTTCATGTGTAAATTGTACATTGTGCGCATTGTGAAAAATGGAGCATTTGAAGTTCCATAAATAAGTTTGTCTTTAATCTAAGAATCATTATTTTGAGGGTCTTTTCCATACATTTCCATGTGATGCATAATGAGTCTCGATGCATATCCATTAAAATTTGAGACTTTAATGTAGTGTTATGCCCTGATATGTACAAAATCTTTATGCTGTGGCTAATTAATGCTATTACGAATAAACAGATAAATTCACTTTATCTACCAGTTTGTTGGCTATCTTAACTACATTGAGAAGATTTTTGCCTCCGGCTCGATCATTGGCTATTCCTAACTGTGGAGTCCCCAATAAGGGCGAAACTGCAATCTTAGGATGCTATGATCGAGCTGTGGGTGCATTTACTTCAGCATATATCACTTCTGTTCTGCTGGATATTTTGCACACCACTTGTGCAATGACACACCACCTTGTTTGAGTAGTTCTATCCCTAGTAAAAATGACCCATAGAGATCAATAGGAAGAATTGTATGGGGGAAATGGGTTACGGATATCAAGACTGATAAATCAGTAGAGACCAATTGATATCAGTAACGAACAAAACAAGATCCATAGCTTCTTTCAGTGATATCAATAGAACAAAACCGTAGGATTTATAGATATCAATAAAGATCCATAGCATCATAGAATTAAAAAAAATGTACGGGAAATGGCCAACGGATATCAATAGAGCTAAATCAGTAGAGGTCTAGTGATATCAGTAGAACAAAACCGTAGGATCTATGAATATCAATAGAGATTCATAGCATCTTGTTCAACTGATATCAGTAGACCTCTACTGATTTAACTCTATTGATATCCGTTGGCCATTTCCACGTACAATTTTTTTTATTGATCTCTACGTGTCATTTTTAGCAGGGTAATGTTTTTTATCACTAAATATTATGCATGTACGGCATGTGTGCATGCTTGTATCATTCGGTAAAATTGGAACTTCATTCAGCAAGTTGATAATTTTCCCCTCCCAAATTTTTTAGCCCCTGCTTCTTCTTGTGCTTTTAAGACTGCAATGTCTCCTGCTTACTTTTCACTTCAATACTTCAAACCCAGTCCCTTTCTCAAAAAACAAACAAAGGAAAGTATGGGAGGATCGGGTTGTTATTAATCACGATTAATTGCATTTTTTTTTTTTTTTCAGCCCAGAACCGACCGATGCTGCTGTTTAATACTCCTCTCTAGATTGTTCCGATAGAATTTTCTTTCCTCTCTCAACCGGTCAGAACCAATCCTCTATCAACGCAGTAGATAGCTGCGAACAAATTGAAGATATTTCCAGCACTCGGTGACCGTAGATAGCGGGATGTTGTAATGCACCTGAGATTGACGATTTCGATTCTGTGACCTTCTCTATTTCAATGCCGGAGAAAAGAGAAGGCTGGAAAACGTTTGTTAATTTTTTCCCCTTCTTCTTTTAGACTCACCATATTCTTTTGGACTCCCGGCGCGAAAAAGGAAAGGGTTTTTAAGTTTGACACTTTCGTGTATCTGTGGTGTTGCACAGTTGCTCCTCTGGATGAACCGATTTTGATCATTTCTTTTTCGTTCGAAAGGAGATTTGATAGAAAGTGTTCTTAGCTACTAGGTCTCGTCTTTGTGGGATTTTAATTATTATTGAAGAGATTACTTAAAAATCTCGAAAATTATAATTGTTTCGCTTTCGTGTTTTGATAGTGAGAACTTGCACATTTAACGCATTAGTATCAATCGAAAAAACGAAATTTTCTGCATCTACAACAGAATTTATTTGGAAATTCCAAGTTATATAGGTCTTGAATTATAACCTTTTTAAAAAGAAAGTATATTAGTAAAAGATAGATATAGATATGAGGTCGGGAATCAATGTCTTTTTTTGTTTTTCATTTACGCTAGTTCTTGTGAAATACATAAGTGATCTTAACTATTCCACTTTCGCTAACATTTTCGCTTAAAACCTCTGGATTGAAGATATCTGTTGTGAGTATGTCATTCATTTCGGACCCGTATTTCCTCGATGTCGCCATTAGCAGTCATTCGCATCACGACGTGGTGAACTATCGCAGATGCTCCGCCACCGCACGATCCGAGCTAGAGAATCGCCAGCATCTCTCTCACCTTGATCTTCATGATTTTCGCGATCCACAGGCATGGAGAGTTGAGTTGTTGCTGCTGTCGTCTCTTGTGCCAGCTAGGCTGGCAAAGTGGAGTGCGCTCAGTAGCGTAAATATCCTAGAATTTTGGAGGGGGCCAAGATGAACAGACTTAGACAGGTCCCCCCCCCCCCCCCCACACACACATCTTTTTTTTTTGGCAATCTAACTTTTTGGGGAGGGAAGTTCCAATGCCAGTTTTCAATTTTTTCGAGATGATAAAATAGAGGAAAGCGTAGGGGAGCTCAATCTGGAATTTTTTAAAAATTGAAGCGAATTTTTGTCTGTGTGTGATGACTTTAAGTGGCTCGTGGCTCCTCTCTGAAACATTCTGAAACTGACGCTTTTAACCCTTCACTGCACGGTGTGCCAGATCTGGCACAAACCAAATAAACCCTCATATATTCCAATGACTTTTAAATGCAGTTAAACTGAGCTTTGTGCCCCTTCTGGAACATTGCTATAACAGTTTAGTGTGATTTTTATGCACTAGTTAGTTGCACTAGTCTAGGTATTACAGTTCTTGCTTTGAAAAAAAGAGTGTCTGCATTAGAAGTGTGCTTAGTCATTATTTCCTTTGTTCTAAAAATGTTTAAATACACTTAGTGGAAAGTTTGTTTATACCACTTATGGCACAAAACACATTGTAGATTATTACACTTATCGGTATACAAAGCATATGCTATGTGCTTTGTGCCATATATAGAACAAACAATTAAAACATCATTTTTGGTGCACATTTTTAAGATTAATTTTTTTCTTCATTTTTCCTGAACTCAGGGCTATTTAAAAGGTAACAAATGAATTTTTTCATGAAAATATAAAAAATCGTGCAGTGAAGGGTTAATAAGCAATTTTTAGTACCTTTGGTGACCTGAAGAGGGAAGTTTGAAGAGTCTCTCCTGAAATGATTCGACTCTAAGGGCCATGCTCTACATCGACGTAAAGCAGAAAAATGAGGCAGAAGCGTAAAATAGATTCAATGGTGTTCCTATGGAAAGTACCCGGATTTTCGGTTTCTGCCATCAGTTTCGGTCGCGTTTTACGCTGATGTGGAGCAGGGCCCTAAGTTTGAAAAATTGAAAACTTATAGGTGTAATTTTAGACTATCCTTGGTAGTAAAATTGAGAAAAGAGTTTTGTTTCAGCCTCTGGCTCGGATGTTCTCCCCTCTTTCTTTTCCTCGAAAATTATTTGTGGACAAACGCCAACCGAATTACTCGTATGTTTTTTTTTGGGGGGGGGGGGGGGGAGTGGCCTGGGCCCCTTTGCCCACCTCTTATATACGCCCTAGGGTGCGCTGCCTCACTTTTCCAACTGTATCGTCATTTGGTGTCAAGTCCGACTTCACCACATGTCGACACAGTGCCCAAGGGCGTAGCCAGGACTCACGTTAGGGGGGTGCAAGCAGAGGCACCCCAATAGGAGGTCACTGTGACCTCCCAAAATGTTTTTATCCGATACCAATTGGCTGATGAAATTTGAAAACGTGAGACACAGTATTGCAAGGCTGAACTTCTTTATTTTATTTATTTTATTTTTTTTCTTTAATTAATTTATTAATTTTCGTGATGCCTCGAAATCATGCCTCGAATCATGCCTGCTCTTTCGTGATGCCTCGAAGACATAGATAAGTATGCATTCTTGTATTTTATTTATTTAATTTTTAATCATTCAGTAAAGTTCTGAGTTTCATTCGGTAAATTAAAAATTTTCTCCTCAAAAACAGACAAGCTTACTCTCATTTTCTGAAAAGTAATCAATACTAGATATAATAACGCAGTTTATATAAAGTTCCCAAAAAATAGCATAAAAGTCAAATAAATAAAATGGGAGGTCACAGTGACCTCCCATTGGCTCTGCTACGCCCTTGCATGTTCCACAGGGACCCGTTTATAGGGTGGGAAACCATTCACGGCACAATAGAACATTCACACAAAGAAAGGACAGGCGAGAGGAAGCGCATTCATGCCAGAGCCGGGATTCGAACCCGGACCTCTTTAATTTTAATGCTGATTTTTTAAAAAAAAATTGGGGGAAAAAGGTCAACATCGAAAAGCTTTTTTGCACAAACAAACAAACAAACAAACCAAAACAACATTCTCTTTCAATGCTGCTCTAATTAAATAAATTTTGTGCCACATGATATGCAAATGCAAACAAATAAATATTTCTCTAAAGTATTCAAGCAAAAAAAGAAAAAAGAACTACTCTCAATTCTATTTTAAAAAATTGTCAAGGTGGGAAACCTCACCTTGCGTTTTGAATGTGAGATTGAATATGTGATTTTGAATTTGAGTGTGAATGCTCTTAAAAGTGAACATTCCTTTCGTTGCCAAATCATACATCTAAATAACGCGATCATTTTTGGGAAGCCGCAAAAAAGAATTATATACATTACGTATAATTTATTTACAACTGAAGTACAGTGATGCATCAAATGATTTATGCGTATCACTGTTATCACGTCAAAGCCAAATCGTAAATTCCTTTCTCCTGATATAATTTTCAGCTGTAACAATGTCGCTTAAAATATATCCACTATCTGTTGACACACATAAGAATTGGTAAATCAAAAAAAAAAACAAAGCTTTTCATACATCAGATTGATCAGCCTTCTTTATCAAAGCAGCTCCATTTTGGATGAATTCTACAACGCACATTACCAGCTACGATTAATGTATGAATTTTGTGAGAAACATTAGAGAGATGGCAAACCTACGGTCTTCTTGAGATCCCCCCCCCCCCTGACCAGTCATATAAGTGCTGCATTTTTATTTCATTCAGTGTCCCGTCAAAAAATCGAAATATGGGCAGTTTGTTTGAAATTGTTCAGGTTTTCGAAAACACCTAAGAAGATAGGTCCAGGAAAACAGGATGCCATTTAATCAAATAAAGTGGTTATTCGCTATATATGCACATAACATACAACACAGTACTCAACGCTACAACATGCAACTACATTTTTCAACTAAATTCAACAAAAATTAACTTTCATAGTTTCGGAACATGAAAGAAAAATTTAAAAAAATTACAGCACCTGAATGCATTCTGTGAGAAACTCTTAAGCAGTAACTAATTAAATAAAACTGAATGAACTTTTGGAAAATGCCCCGATTTCAAACAAAGGAAGTTGAATTAACTTCTGCAAGCAAAAACTTACTTAAATTCATCTAAGAAAAACACACCAATCTTTGGGAGAACTGAAAAGTGCGTTTGGATTCAAATTCGAATTGAATAACATTATTCATGCAGAAAGCCGTGTCACATGAAATCATTGCAGAAAAGTTGTTGGCACAGTTCATGCTCAGAGGAGAGGTATGATTGCCTAGCAAGACAACGTACGTCCTCATGTTGCTCAATTAACCACTAAAAAAAACAAGGCCCGTCATTTCGAATGCTTCCGAGGAGGGGGGGGGGAGCAAAGGACATATTGCTCAATGCAAATTGTACCAATTAACTACGTCCATTAGGTAGTTAAGGAACACAATGATTAAAAGGAACACATTGCTTTTCTGAAACGGACAGCGGGGGCGGGGGGGAGGGGGTACCCCCTCTCCGAATGCCCAAATGACGAACCTGAGTAAAACCATTGATAAAATGTGCTGGGAAGAACTGCCTCATCACCCTTATATACCTGAATCCGTACCGTTTGATTTCCGTTTATTTGGTCAACTGAAGCAGGAGGCATATACTGGAAAGAAGATCTAGGATAACGAGTAGGGATGCACCGATTAATCGGCTATAATCGACCACTTTGCCGATTATGAAAAATCGGCTAAATCGGCTAATCGGCAGTACCGATTAATCGACCATTATCGGCCGCTTTGTCGTTTATGAATAATCGGCTAAATCGGGCCGATTAATCGGCCGAAAAAGTATTTTTCAAATATTATTCTTTAAAATATACCTTCACCAAGAAACTATGGTGAATAATTTTATTAAGAGTAATAATAATCCTCACAGTTGATGTAAAGGCTTCTTTTAATTAATCCTCCTACTACATAGACAATGTTTTAACATTTTTCATGTGGCGATAGTTTTCTTCTTAGCACAGTGATTTCAGATAACCTCTAATTTTCAAAGAATAATCCAATTGCTACTAATTATTAAAAAAATACGAATTAAAAGTACTCTTGAATTGGAGTGCTCACCATAGACTCTCCCTTTTTTTTTAATTTTATGTCCAATTACCATAACTAACAATGTGTTAATAATATTATTGACAATAATATGAAAATTGGTTCTAAGAAATTGGATAAAATGTTGAAATTATTTTGTGAAAACTAGGAAAATGGAAAAAAAATCTTCTCTCAGAAATAAATTACTTACTATTTCTAAACTTGGAAATGTATAAGAGAAAAAAAAAGTGATTGTAAAATTGGTAGCAGAAAGCAATCATCCTTATCATTAATCGGCTCAGCCGATTATCAACAGCCGATTAATCGGCTTACCGGTTGATCCCTAATAACGAGGTTGTCAAGAAATTTGTGAGAAATTGACTCCGGCGCCAAGACAAAGGGTTCTTTGAAGTCGGTGCTGAAAAAGCAAATAACCCGTTGGGGCAGGAGCATAAATGTTGATGGGGGATAGGTTGAAAAGTAGGCAAAATCTTATTTTGTAGAAATGAACGACTTTTTCTTCAGGTCAGTTTGTCTTTTTAACTATTGAATGTCATTCGTAGAAAATGGCAAAAAAAAAACCCCACCGAATTTTTACAAAAAATCTCTTTAATTCATTTAAAAAATAATGAAATGCAAGAAAAAAGTATGCATTTAACTTTTTTGCGTGCATGCATGCGTTCATTTAGTGACAGTTGTTCAAAGGCCGATTGTTTTACAACACTACAAAGAAATCTTGAAGCTTTTTCGGCTCTCTTTGCTCTATAAGAGGATTTTTGCCTCCAACTCGCATTCTATGCTGATGAGGGCATGCATAATAAGCCCGAAACTGCAATCCGTGGATCGAAATGAACGAGTTGGCGGTGTATTGCATGTTTCTGCCTTAGCCCTTGCTTAGGGGCGGTTACTCACTACTTTAAATCTTGAAGGGTCCACAACAGATTTTTTTTTTTAATTGATTGTTACTAAAACCACTCGGATACCCGATTTAAGGCGGAATAGGTGCGGGTTCCGTTTTTACGAGCACCGTTAAGGTGGAAACCCGATTTAGCTCAACACACGTGCCATAAGACTCGTTTGTAGGACAGGCAACCATTCACACAGAGAAAGGACAAAGACAGGAGAGAGAAATTATATCCATGTCCGAGCCGGGATTCGAACCCGGGGCTTCCTCATCCCGGTCAGACTCCTCTGACCACTAGACAACACTGCAACCTTTCCTGACAAAAACATCGTGACGTCAGAGTGATGTTTGCGTGACGTTAGCCTATGAAAAGCGAGCTAGATAAAACGTCACAGCCTACTTCGCGAATTAGAGGAGATCGCTGACCGCTTGTGAGCTGTTATTGGCTTCGCCCGTAGTGACGTTTAGTGTCAAGTTAAGTTGCTTTCTAGTATAGACAAGGGGGCCCGGCCTTATTTGTTTATTTTTTAAACTCCGTAAGTACAGTACTCTCGCGAACAGTTCCACTTAAAAAAAAGACAGATGGATTGTGGGTGATAACTTTCCGAAGTTTTCAATTTAAAACTTGATTTACTATCCTTTGGACATATTCAACTAAACTATGTATTTGAAATTCGCATCGTTTCACGTTGTTTGATACGGCTCAGAATGCTTTTTATTTTTCTTTCCCTTTTTGTCATCTTACCTAACACCCCTATTTTGGTAAGATCAGAGAAGACCTGACGCATGCGTAAACGCACGGAAGGTTTTACCTAAGAAGATCAGACAGTAGCAATTGGAATTTTCGTCTGGCATTAAATTCAATCAATGAATAACAAGTCCCTCTCTCTCAGCTGAATATTATGCCATCTAGATTCAAACGAACCGTTCGTATTTCGTGACGTTTGTGCCACAGAAGATACCCTATCTCTCACATCAATAGAAACGTGGGAGTATAAAGATAACACAATGCGATTAAAAGGGAGAAAAATACTCCATCAACTTTGATGGGGTTGCGTCACACGACCGCACGTGCTGATGTGTATTACGATGGCGGAGGATACAGAGAGGAGTGTATTAAAAACATCTTTATGGGCGCCATTATCGGCAGGAATGATTGCGGGGAATTATTTTTATTCACTCGCGTATGAAAAAAAGTTTAATTTTTATAGACACTATAATGCTTTGAGTGATGTTCATGTAAGATTCTTCAGTCCAAAAAATAAATTCACAACGGATCCGTGTAGTTCAGGGGTGCCACATGGCGGGGATTATGGCGCAAGTTGCGCCATCAAATTTTTTGGGGGGGATTTTTTAAAACTAATTTATTTATTCATTTATTTAAATTGTTTGTTTATTCATTTTTTAATTTAAATAACTCGCATTTATTAATTTATTTTTTAATTTAAATTATTTACTGATTTTTCAAAATGAAAAATCATTCATTAATTTATTCTTTTAATTTAAATTGTTTCTTTTATTTCTTTATTATTATTTTTTATTTATTTATTTTGTTTGTGTAATTGGAATGACTGGAAGAGTAAAAGAGATTCTATTCTGCGTATAATTAGTACTTTTAAAGCATTAATAAAAAAATAATAGTTATAATTAAAAAAAAGAATATTATTTTTTTAAATAAGTAAGTAATATTTAAAAAAATAAATAAAATAAAAAAGAAGGGTAAAAATAAAAAATAAAAAGCACAAGATGGTTTTGAACATTTGGGGGGGGGGGATTTGCGCCATAGAGCTTGGGGGGGGGGCATCCCTGGTGTGGTTGATAGTTTATTTCGGAGAGAGGCAAAGAGAAGTAGCGATTTTCTATACCAGACACAAATAGCGTTTTTTAAAATGATTTTCTATTTAACTATTTGTTTGGAAATGGGTTTAAAAATTGCACCAGCGCGAGAAGTTAGGCATGATTTTTAATTGTGCTTAAAATGTCCGATATTGAAAAATTACACTGTAACATAAAATTCTAGTTTCGTTCTTAACATGTCCGTATGCGTACACACACACGCGCCTATTCAAATACACACACACATGGCAACATACATAACATACACACAGTGGCGAACATAGCACCCCCGCAGCACGAGGTGACAGGGTGCAAGATCTAGAAAAATAGCTTTATGAGTTGCACTGAAAGTATACATGTTTTTCAGTTTAATATAATTTTCTTCTTTGGAGGAGGGGGGACACTTACAAATCTTGCGGGGGAGCACACCTAAGTCTATGTACGCTACTGCATACACAAACACACACATACAAGGCAACACAAACACGTACTCGCCTACACACACACACACCTATCGCAATTCGTCATTGTAAAAAACATCTTGAATTCAAGATGACGAAATTCAAATTAATTTTTCATTTTATCATCATCATCATCATCATCATTGTTGTTGTTGTCATCATCATTATTATTATTATTATTATTACTACTATTATTATTATTATTATTATTATCAATATTATTCCTGTTGAAAGTTTGAATAGCTGTGTCCATGTAATGATGGACTTTCCAAATGCTGACATGACAGCGCTTTCTTTTTTGACACTACTTGTGTTGCTGGGAAGTCCATTTTTCATGAAAACTAATTTTATTTTAAAAAAAAAGTTAAAAAGCTCCTTTACCAATGACGCTAGACCCATAGTTACGCTTCTGGAACCTCAGATTTTGAGAAATGGAATCAATGGATCGTAATTCTGAACTTATACTAATTTTTTTTTTTTTTTTTTTTTTTTTTTTTTTACGTTGGGCTTCTTTTAGGCTGGGGGCCAGAGCTAACAGGTGTTTCTTTTCTCCCTGTGCGCACGAACCAATTTAGAACCAGCGTACATAATTTTACGAAACATCAGTTCAAAATCTTCATGTTTCAAGGAAAAAACTTCATAAAGACACTTATAAGAATAATGTAAAATAATATCCGAAAAGAAAAATATCACTTCAAAAAGTTACATTTCTTGTACTGTCGTGACGTGGTAAATAATCATCAATTATTTGCCAACTTTGCGGTTTGCTACTATTTTCGAAATCGCTGTTTGGACATCAGCCAAATTTGGAGGAGGAGAGAAGTTATATTGTTTAATTTACCTTCTTTGCGCTTTTAAAAGGAAAGAGAATTAGTTCGTTTCTGCATCCTGCGCCGGAGGGTTAAGTCTTCTTGATGTTTGTGGGCGTAAATCGAAGAGTTGTGTGTGGGGGGGGGGGGGCATTTTCATGCAAATCAGTATCCTCAGATATTCCCAGAAGTGATAAGCACACAAACAGAATCGGTTTTTGTTCCTCGTGAATATATGACAGTGAGCGATATTAATTTTAAAATGAAACATGTATTTGTTTCTCAACAATGCAAAATCAGCATTTTTGTAGAATCACATCGCACATTTGCAAGAAAAGTGACCCAAGTCGGAATTGGTTAATTTTACAGTTCAGTAAAAAGAAAACTAGCGGTTTCTTACTGGTTAGCTGTTGCTAGTCTTTTGCAATGAATATTCACTGATATTTTTTTAATGAAAAACATGTATAAACAACTTTAGTTTTCTGTATAATACTACTTCTTTAGTTTGTCCCATGTTTTATGTATTTAAATTTTAGTTTGACTTGTGTCACTATTAGCGCTACCTAGCGGAAAGTATCAAAATTTCAGTTGCGACACTTTTCCACATAAAAGATTACAATGTTTTGATCTGTTTCATACAAAAACCAGAAAATTAGGATTTTTTGACTTGTGTCACTTGTCTTGCAAGGGTGCGATATGCGCTTTGTCGGAAGGTAGCCATGTCATTCATAGCTGATCGGCACAAACTTTTGAATTTTAAAACGTAGACATGAGCGCAAGGGTGCCCATGCTCATGCCCCCCAAGAGCGAAGAATAAACACCTTAAATTGTATGGAGCACCACTCATGAACAATACCTCCCACCCCACAGTAAAAATAAAGACAAAACCGCTGAAAAAAACTTCGCTAGGATTTCATGAGGCAGACGGGCCCCTATATCAGAGGTTCCCTAAGTCCAGTCCTCCACGGAACCCCTCCTGAAAATTATTTACTTTGCGGACCCCCCCCCCCCTCTCCCGGAAAAAAACTGGATTTGATGCATTAATTTTTTTTCCTGATATTTGTTTATGTTTTTTTTTTAATTTATTTATTTGTTGTTCTGTATGTGTTTTTTAGAGCTCTTGTCCAGTCTTCAGAACTTAACAATATTAGTTTGAGCAATGAAAATTAAAATCTATTTGAAATTCAGTGAGGTGTCAAATACGTGTTAAAATCGAAAGTTCTGGGGGTTCTCTGCGCCCTACGTTTACGTAAACAAGAACTTTTTTATTCCTTACAAATGAACTTTTGCTTTGGAAAAAAATATTGTTACTCGTCCTTCAATTTCAACTCTTTTTTAAGTTTTATCAGAATAGCAAAGTGGTTCCGCGAGCAGGAACTCGCGGACCCCCGGGGTCCGCGAACCACACTTTTGGGAAACTCTGCCCTAAATGATGGGTCTGCCTAGTTCATTAAAAACACAAAAAATAATGCGGAACTTTAAGACTGCATAAATTATACAACTTGTTTTTTTTTTCTTTTCTTTTCGATTTAGCGTGGCAAGACTTCATCGGAAAAAGGATTAAAGTATTTGAAGGATTTAAAGTTGGTGACTTCAGAAATTCATAATGTGTGATTGGGGGAGAGGGGCAGTATTTTCTCTTCTCTCGTGGATGTTTTCAGAAGTTATTTCATAAGAAGTGCATATATACACACACATATATATATATATATATATATATATATATATATATATATATATATATATATATATATATATATATATATATATATATATATATATATATATATATATATATATATACAGGGTGTTCCGTAACAAATTGTACAAACTTTGAGGGGAGTTAGAGGGGATGATAACAAGCAAGAATCACCTAGGAACATAGGTTCGGAAACGCATAGTTGACGAGCTACATATTCACAAAGTTGTCAAATTGTGTCAGAATGGTTCGTTATTACGATGGTTGGTTATTATCATTTCCGTGCATTTTTTTGGGCAACAGACAGCAAAAATTTCAACAACCGCTTAAACCTTTCTTAAATATTTAATATTATGCAAAACCTTTGCTGGATATTAAATTAGTGACTACAGGTTTTGTGTGTCTGTAGTACTTGAGCATCGCTTTTGCGACCCTATGTTCCCATGCGATTTGCTTCAAATTATCGTCCCCTCTAACAACCCTTATACTTTGTCCCAATATTTAAGGGACACCCCAGGGTGGTAGGGGACATCACAAGCAATCAAAATTGCAGAACAATGCAGGAATGCCTTCATTAGACGCTAGGCGGCATTGTTCACAGAAGCACACGTGCTCTCTCTCAGTACTCATTTTAGCTGCAAGCGCCCACAGAGAAGTATGGAACGTTTCACGGATGCGGAGTTTGCGGATATGCACCTTATTTATGGTTTGGCAACGGAAATGGAAGAGCGGCTCAGAGGCTGTATGGGGTATCTGCAGAGAGAAACACCGGACCATCGAATGTTCAATAATTTGCATCGCAATTTGTGTCAATATGGGTCCCTACGAAATCATAGATATGGTCACGGCAGGCCACTACATAGTCATAGTCAAAGAATGGGAGAACACGTATTGCGTACCGTTAGAAGAAATCCGAGTACCAGCCTACGAACCGTAGCTACTGCTGTTGGAGGATCTACGACGTCTGTCCATCGTGCTTTGCGACATGCACGCTTACATCCATATCATCTACAACGCGTACAGTTACTACTCTCCGCAGATTATCCTATTCGTGAACGTTTTGCACACTGGTATCTCAATCAATGTAGCCAAGATGTAAATTTCTCATCCTGCGTTTTAATGACGGATGAAGCATACTTTACACGAGATGGGATGTTCAACTCCTACAATGCTCATTTGTGGGCTGATGAAAATCCCCATGGCGTAAGATTACAGACTGCTCAACATCGTTTTTCAGTAAATATTTGGGCTGGTTTGGTTGGTGACGTCTTAATTGGACCTTATTTGTTGCCATCTCCACTGAGATCTCAACAATATCTCATCTTTCTGCAAGAGGTTCTACCAACATTACTTAACTCTGTGCCACAACATATCAGATGCATATCGCTGCTTGAAATGAACAACGGCATATCTGCAAAACACGACTTTTCAAGAGAGCGTTTCAAAGTTTTTGCAGTAAAACGGCATTTTGAAGTAAAATGGTATTAAGGGTACTTATGTCGAATCAACTTACATAGACATAGATGATAGACACTCCAAGCACTTATTCAGAACTGACACAATGGCGGCTGTGTCGTTGTTTACTGGGAAAAGCGCGCCAAAATAATAACTATGCACAACGATATTAACGATTGCTGCGTGATATTTTGAAACTAGAGATATGCCGATAATACCACAAGAAAGAGTTAAAAAAACAGAATTTTTTGATGTAATAAAAAAAAAATCGATTATCTGAATCGTGTGTTTGGTCATTGATGGATTGGTCGTGGTGAACCAGTTCCCTAGCCACCACACTTTCCTGATTTAAACAGTCTCAATTTCTTTCTTTGAAAAGTGCTGTGAAAAGTACTGCTTTGAAAAGTGCTGTGTACGCAACTCCTGTGGATTCAGAAATGGATCTAGTTGCAAGAATAGCCTGTGTAATAACGAACCATTCTGACACAATTTGACAACTTTGTGAATATGTAGCTCGTCAACTATGCGTTTCCGAACCTATGTTTCTAGGGGATTCTTGCTTGTTATCATCCCCTCTAACTCCCCTCAAAGTTTGTACAATTTGTTACGGAACACCCTGTATATATGCTGTTTGATTACATCTAAAAGCACTAAGTCATACAATGCAAAAAGCATCAACGTTGAAAGAAAGATTATACCTTAGTTGCCCTTTGAATTATCTGAAATCATTGTTACTGTATCTTAGTCGCTCTTTAAGTGCACAAATGTGAAACTGTAGTTCGTTTGATAAAAAAATGAGACTTCTTTTTCCGAACAGAATTCAATTTTTGAAATTCTTCGGGGTACTATATAGATTGGAAAATTTTTTTCCATAGCACCGATGGAAACAGAGATGGTTTTCATTACTAAAGCCTGCAGCAAACTGCAGTTTATTGATGATTCAATAAAGTAATGATCACGACAAAGTATGTGTACATTTCGAGTTTTCTAAAGCGTGGAACCTCTTACGAGCAGTGAATTGGGTATGAGGTGCCTACTGCACCGAACTGAGAGTACCGGATGAACATACTGGGCGGTACTGTTAAAATAATCTTTAAATTAGTTTAATAAAGCTAAAAAATACGTTTTTAGATGGTATTAAAAAACATCAACTTGTAATATAGTTTAGCCTTTAGTATTAATAATAGTATTAAATACATTACTTTTATATTTGCAAGGAACGAAAATTTTATTTTCTATTCAGAGTTACATACACACACAAGCAACTGAAACACTCATAATACATCAACATGAAATATATTTTAGCCTTTAGTATTAATAAAAGTATTAAATACATTACTTTTATGTTTGCAAGGAACGTAAATTTTATTTTCTATTCAGATTAATAATAGTATTAAATTTATTACTTTTATATTTGTAAAGAGCGTGAATTTTATTTTTTATTTTGAGTTACAGACATACATAAAAACCAACATGTGAAACAAATAAAAGCGTGTTAAAAAAAAAAAAAGAAAAGAAAAAATAAAAATAATTTGAAGAAGTTTCAACAAATGCATCTTGTTTTTTTCCCTAACTTAACACCTGCGTGAAGTTGTTTTGTCAGCGTTTGTAAACATCATGTCGGAAAAGCAGCAATCAGTTTTGGATGCAGAAGCCACATCCAAACTCAACTCAGATTGAAATTAATGGCCAACATGATTAAGTTCATCTTTTACAGAGCTCATGATAAATGCAATTTGGAGTGTAGGCTTCATTTTATTTACATTTCATTACGAATGTGTTTTAATTTTCATTCACTGCTGTGTACCAAACAAAGAGGGGTACCGAACGGTGGGTCGAAAATAATCGTTTTTTTTTTACTTCGGAGTCTTCAACCCCTCAAAAGTTGTAGAGTGATATCCTCAATGGGGGGGGGGGGATCATAAAAAAAATCCAAGTTGACATCTTCAGTACGCGAATGAGGTTGAAATTTTGAAAAAATATACTAAAAATTGAAACTTTTAAAATGCAACAGCCATAAATTGTTAGTATATAGTGTAGTTTCAGCCTAAAAAATATTTTATAGCTTTTACATAAGATCTTTAGCTTGAGCATAAGCCTTAAATTGATCTAAAATTAAGGTCCGAGAAAAAGAGACGTAAGTGAGAAAAATTTTACGTGCAAAAAGCAAAGGTTCCCTGCTAAAAATGACACGTAGAGATCAATAAAAAAAATTGTACGTGGAAATCAGTAGAAGTCTACTGATATCAGTTGAACAAGATGCTATGGATCTCTAATGATATCCATAGATTCTACGGTTTTGTTCTACTGATATCACTAGAAGATGCTATGGATCTCTATTGATATCCAATAATTCTACGGTTTTGTGCTACTGATATCACTAGAAGATGCTATATGGATATCTATTGATAGCCATACATTCTCCGGTTTTGTTCTATTGATACCACTAAAAGATGCTATGGATCTTGTTTTGATCTTTACTGATATCAATAGGTCTCTACTGATTTAACAG
Source organism: Uloborus plumipes (assembly GCA_038373865.1). Classification (NCBI taxonomy): domain Eukaryota; kingdom Metazoa; phylum Arthropoda; class Arachnida; order Araneae; family Uloboridae; genus Uloborus; species Uloborus plumipes. The sequence goes on along the minus strand of JAXGGA010010601.1, from coordinate 26,499 downwards.
TATTGATATCCGTAAACCTTTTCCCCATACAATTTCTTTTTATTGCTCTGTACGGGTCATTTTTACTAGGGATAGAACTACTCGAACAAGGTGGTGTATCATTGCACAGGTGGTGTGCAAATATACAGTTTATAATAGCATTAATTAGCCACAGCATATAAATTTTGAACATATCAGGGCATAACACTACATTGAAGTCTCAAATTTTAATGAATATGCATCGAGACTTGTATCAACTTCAATCCACTTTCATGCAATAAAACTCTAACTCCGTCTAAAGCTGTGCGGTTGAATCTCTCCGCTACGCCTACTTGTTGTGGTGTATAAATCGAAGATCGTTCAATTTTAATTCCTCGTTCATTTAGAAATGTTTCGAATTGCTTGTGGCAAAATTCTAAGCCATTGTCGGTTCTAACCGATTTTAATTTTAGATTTAATGCTCGTTCTGATCTGTCTAAATAAGTTTTAAAGCAATCAAATACCTCGCTCTTGTTTTTTATCGTAAATACATCGACTTTTCTAGAATAGTCATCTATTATCGATCGAAAATACAAACTACCTGCTAGGGCACGAACAGGAGCGGGTCCCCACAAATCCATATAACATTCATCCAACACATTACTTGTTAATGTTCCATAATTTCTGCTTAAAGACACTCTAGTAGATTTTGTAATTTTACGTTACACAAGAATCAAAATTTCCCGTTACCTTTTCAATACCTTTAACAATATTGTTAGCACTCATATTTTTAAGTAAATTAGCATTAACATGACCAAATCTTTTATGCAAGTCATTAATAAAATGGAAACATTATATGCATTCAAATTAAATATTTCGGATTTCCTACAATTAGGTATACCGTAAATAACATACAATTTTCCTACTCTATTAGCAGTTATCAATATTCGTTATTTTTAGTAAAAATTCTCATTTTATTATTACACCAAATTATTTTGTATCCTCTTAAATCTATGTTTGCCCCTCCAATTAAATTTCTACGCATATTAGGGGTATAATAAACATTTCGAAGAGTTAGTTTAACAAAATTTCCGTTATCTTTAGCATAAAATATAACATCGCATATTCCCTTTATTTCACTCCCTTTATCCCCTATTAAAACTTCACGTTTAGAAACAGGGATTATAAATTCAAACCATTCTTTCGTGTTGCAGAAGTTTCCAGTCGCTGCAGAGTCTATTAGAAATTCTCAGAAATTATGGCTGCCGCTTGATTGGGACGATTTCGAGTTGCTATTCGGTCTTTTTTTCTTAAAATAACAGTTCTTTGATAGATGATTATTCCTTCCGCAATAAGTGCACGGCCCCTGAAAAGATTCCCTCAATCGCAGCCTCAGCTTGCTTCCACTGTGGTTGTTCGGAAACTGCTTTTTCTTCCACTTAGGGGTTGTATTCCAGTTCGAACTGCCTTCCATTTTGGAAATATGTGCGTTGTCTACGGGGAGATTGCCCTCGTCTTTCAATTTTAATTGAATTCTTCCTGATTCGCTTATTAGCTGTTAGCGCCACATTGCTGTAAGTGAATTCCTTATCATCCAGCCGATACAATATTTGAACCAGGTTTTCAAATTCTGCGGGCAGTCTTCTTATTAGTTGAAACGTTGCTAACAGTTCTGGTATTTCAAATCCGACATCTTTAATTTGTAGTTGATTTTCTTTCACTCTTTGGCAGAAAATTCCGACTGTTTCTTCGTCCGGAATGTATCTCAGTTCATAAAATTCATCAATTAAAGTAGCTATTCGAGCACGGGAACTTGGTTCAAAATTTTCTTTTAAAATAGTCCAGGCTTCTTTACCGTCTTCGGTGTACTGAATCAATTTTAAATATTGCCGTTCAACACTTGAATAAATTGTTGTGTACGTTCTAGCTTTTCTCTGTTAAAAATTTCTTATCTGTGCTTCCGGGGATCCTGCTGTGTTGGTTCACCGACGACGAATTCCCAACATCCTCTATCTATTAGGACAACTTTCACATCACACTTCCATGAGCTGTAGTTGAATGTATTCAGCTTTGGAAAGTTTATACTGCTGTAGTTTTCTTGTAGACTATTCTCCATTTTCTTCCAACATATAATTCCAACAATATGACGAAAAGTCTATGCTCATTCACTAGGGTATTTACGGCTGAAATGAATGGTTGAGCCATATGTCTGTGATGATTTGAAAGAAAACTATTGATTTTTTTCAAACATAAAGGGAAAAAAATGACTAGCATAATCTATGAATCTGTAATATAAGATTTTAAAAAGTCAGAAATTTTATCAGTTAAATTTCAGTCTAAATAAATTATTTTAAAATTATAGTTATCTTTATTTACAAAGTTTAAAATCATTTGCTTTTTTATTATTATTATTAATAATAACCTTCCTAGCTCACTAATTTTACCGAGACTTACTACTTAAGTTTAAACTTAATAATTTCATTTCTATATCAATTGGAATTAGTATACTACCTGTCGAATTTCTATTGATGTCAATTAAAGCTTTAAGTGACATCCATTGGGATCAGTGTTCTACTCACCAAGATTTCTATTGATATCTATAAGCTTCTATTGATATTTATTGAAATGCTTTCCTACTGACCAAGTTTCTATTGATGTCAATAGGGCTTCTATTCACATCCATTGGGATGCTTCCCTACTGACCAAATTTCTATTGATTTCTTTTGGGCTTCTATGGATATCCATTGAGGATATGATCAATAGGCTACAGATATCAATAGCTTCTATCGATACCAATAGAGACATCTATAGAAATCAATTCATATCAATAAAACTCTACCGATATCAATAGATTTTTCTATTGATCTCTACGTGTCATTTTTAGCAGGGTAGGCAGGAGCGCCAGCGTCACGAAGGACCGTCACGGGAGGTCGCTGGGACCTCCCAAAAGTTTTCCTCATTCGACAATTTGGACTGACGATTCGGCAAATTTAGGAATAATATTTTTTTTTTGTATATTGTATGTGTAGCTGTAATATTCCCTTTTATATACACATGTTACCCTTTGAAAATAAGAAGACCCGATTAATAAAACTTAATTCGGTCGTTGCAAAAACCTGTCAAATGACCAACACGCTTTAATTTGTAATGTATGCGATATTTAATGATATGTCATGCAGTATGCATTATGCAATCAAGACGTTTTTATCTGTATGTATGTATGTAACAATAATTTATAAATTATCCAATCAATCGTTTTGACAGTTCAAAATACATTCCCGTTGTTATTCATCAAAGTTCAAATATTTGTCAATCATTTGAAGAAAAATTTATGGATGCTTGATTTTTTTAGTGATTGATACCAATTGTCTTTTCTCATAAAGTAATGATATAAGGTATGTGTGTATGCTGGTATTTAATGATTCGGTACATTTTGGAACTTCATTCGGCAAATTCAGAATTTCCCTCCTCCCAAAAATTTAAGCTCGGGGCGCCCCTGTCTGTAGGATGCAATATGCACTCTATTCCTCTGCTAGAAGTTCTGGGACACCCTGTACAGCCTGTGTGTTTTTTTCTTTCCATCCTTTCAAGAAGTTTTATTCAATGCTGCTTATTGTGCAGACTATTAAATGCTCACAAATGACGTCACTTCGACCGAGTCAACTGTACAAACACAAAAGCATTAAATAAATACTGCGAGCATTCGACCCATCTCTTTTCCGCACACGGAAATGAAGATATTTAAAAAGTCATGACGAATATTTGTTTGATTTCAATTTTATTTCTATCTTGATCATCTTCCCAGGGTGTTCCGTTTTAACTTGCATGACCTTCAGGCCCGTCATTTCAAGTTTTTCCAGGGGGGGGGGCAAAGGTTACAAACACAATACAATTTCACCAGAAAACAACAAAAACCACGCCCACTAAAAGGAAATACATTGATTTCTCAAAGTCAGGGGGGGGGCAATTGACCCCCCTTGCCCCCCTAAATGACGTCCCTGATGACCTTTAAGGGCAATTCACGTTACGAATGTTCCGTCCGAACGAAGTGGTTTTACGGGCGTGACGGACGGAGGTGAAAAATTTCGAGCATTGGCACTAGATCCGTCCGAAAGTCACGTGACGATATTCCCCCACGAATTATAAAGAGCGCGCATCTGACACGAGCCAGTGAAATCGCTACCGAAAAATCGGACGGCTATCGGTGCCAACGACATCAAGCATTCTAGAACGGTGAGGTGACGGGAGCCAATGATCGGGCGTGTTATCATCAGGGCTGCGGAGTCGGACTGATTTTGGACCAAAGGAGTCGGAGTCGCTGAAAAACATGTCGACTCCGACCACCTCCGATTTGGATGAAATTTATGGAGGTCAAAACATATCTTTGAAACTAACAGATACAAATTTTCAGCGTTCAATATCCAAATCCTAAGCATCTAGGATCATTAAAAAGGGCTTCAAAATGGCGGTTCTACTTTGTGAAACGAATTGCTATGTTTGGGCTTATGCAAGTGAATAAAAAATATTTGCGGCAAAAATGCAATGTGTTAAAATAAAGTCTAGGCATTTAACAAGAAAAGGATTAGTTTTGTACGGAGTCAAATGACAAGAGCGGCACTTGTCTTTTGCTTTGGAAAAAATGGACTTTTTGGGAGGTCACAGTGACCTCCGAGAATTGATGTAAATGTGGTAAAATTACCTGCGAGAATTCTTGAGAAAGTTGAACTTTTTGAGAGGTTGCAATGACCTCCCATGACCTCTAACTGGGATACCCCAGCTTGCAACTCCCCCCCCCTTCCCTAAAATGAGTCCTGGCTACGACCATGAATAAAAATGAAACTTTTAAAAATAAACTTTATATTTCAACCTTTGTTTTGGGTTTTTCCCATTTCACACTTGGGTAAAAAAAAATAAATAATTAAAAAAAAGCAGGAGTCGGGAGTCGGAGTCGGAGTCGACCATTTTTCCTCCGACTCCGCAGCCCTGGCTATCATGGCAACGGATTTCGAAAACAAGTCTCGCAGCGGAACATTCGGCTCGGACGGCCGGATCGGTCGTAATGTGATTTATTTTCGCCTACCGACCGTCCCAAATGCATACTTCCAATGGCAAAAATGCTCAAAATAAGGAAGAGCAGACTTATGATGTTGAAAGTTTGAAGCGAAAAAAAAGGTCAAGAAAAATGAAATCTAACTTATAAAACAGACTCTAGGTCCCCAAAATTATATTTAGGGAAATGAAGAGCATAAAAAATAATTCGAACACAAAAATTTTGACGTTAGTACGACCCAGGGCCGGTCTTAGCAAATGCGGGGCCCGATTGGAGAACAGGGCCGGTCTTAGCAAATGCGGGGCCCGATTGGAGAACTCTGGCGGGGCCTCTTTTAAAACTCTTTTTAAAATAAAAACTTTTTGTTTCGTTATTTTTTACAAGAAAAAAAAATAATAATAAATCAATAGCTTGCTAAAACAAGCCATTACAGACTAACCTTTCTTTCTATTTTATGCACCTTTTCCCTGACCCTTTTGTTGATGATGAAAAGACTACTAATATAACCGTTTCATATATGCGAAAAAGCATGTTGCATTTTTGATTATATTCCCAAAAACTAAGTTGTACTAGTGGCAGGCAAATAGTGGGGTATATATGTTTAAATTTTGGAGAGGGCTAATGGAACCAAGCTTAGAATAATAATTTAGAGGATGGCAGGGTGGAGCGCTCTTCTAGACATTTTTCCTCGTTGAATTTTTAAAATGCAATTCTAAACAATCTTCGGTAATGTCAGAGGAATGGGCGAGAAATTCAGGTTCAAATTCAGACTCTCCTTTCTAAATATATATTTTAAAATGATATTTGAAGACATTTTAGGCAACGGCCCAAACGAGAGAATATTTTTAAGGGAGAGGGTGGCACTTTGAAAAAAAAACTTCAACTCCCCCATCTTTTTGAGGGCTCTTCCCCGAAAATTTTGGAAATTATAGTCCTGAAAACGCAGTTTTAGACGTTCTCTTAGAGGACCTTGATATTAGATGGAAGTTTCTTACTAGAAATGCTTTGAAATTGTTGCCTCAAAAACTAATTTTAAGTTACTTTTGGCCAAGTTATGGAAGAAGGAACAGGTACCCGTTCCTTCTCCCATAACTTGGCCAAAAGTTAGTCCCACGTTCAGAAATTTTCCTTGAAAATATTTCAAAATGATCTCTGGCGGCATTAAACAGAAAGTTAGGGATTGGGTGCTATCTAGCAGAAAATTAAAAAAATTAAAGGCACAAAATGGCAATTTTAGGATTTCCCTGGTTTTGTCAAGTGGGTTTGTCTTCTGCCCCTTAGCTCCCTAGGCTTGAGCCTCTTAGCTACCCCGTTGGCGCGCCACTGATGATGAAAAGACTACTTATATAACCGTTTCACTGCGTGAGTGTAAGATTGTATTTAGTAGCGTTAAGGGCATTGAAGTTTGTTCAAAATTGAAGTTCTAAAAGCGCAATTTTAAATGATTTTCGATGTTTTTAGGTGTTTGAAGAATTTTCCCCGAAAATTTTTAAAAACCGAAACCCAGGAAACGAAATTTTATATACTCCCTAATATTTTTTGTGGGAGAAGGCTTCGGAGAAGTAAGATTTTGAACACGTTCTTATTTTCAGACGAGGTCAAAAAAAAGGGGGGGGGTGAAAGAAAGGGGAGATGAGCACACAATTAATAGACCAATAATTTATATCTGTTGGAAATTCAAGTGTGGTGATTTCTTTTTGAAAAAAAATAAGATTCCCCCCCCCCAACATCATTTATTTTTGTTGATCTTAAAATCGCTTAGTTTTAACAAAGCGCATTTTATACTTCTCTTCAGTAATCTACTTATATTAAAAACTGAGTATCTTTCTAACTATCTTTCTTTCTAACTATCTTTCTTTCTAACTATCTTTCTTTCTAACTATCTTTCTTTCTAACTATCTTTCTATGTCACGCTTCTTTCTCCTGAACGCCAATGAACTGAAAGTCGAACCAGGTACCGATAGATAGGTAATTTTTCAAGCTTCTTTAGTTTCAATTGATATAAATATACGATTTTAATTAGCGAAGATATCAATTAATAAGTAGTCAAGTTTAAAGCGATTAAGCCTAATAAATGATTAAATATGAAATCCATTCTTGCAAACCGTCGTTGCTATGAAACAGTATAATAACAATGATAATGAGAATTTTGAATGAAGGCTTAACTAAATCAAACACGAAACTCATAAGCGGGCCACTTACGTAGAATTTTTATCGCTAGCTACTGGTAATATTTTGAAACATTTATTTGTTGAAGAGCCATCTACTTATATTAAAAACTGAGTATCTATGTCTGCTTTTTTCCTTTGAGCGAGCTGAACTTACTGAAACTTTCCTCACCATCTTGAAGGCGTGAAGCATCTCAATAATTCGAATGATTTTTTTTATATAGGAAAAAAGTAAAGGCGTGAAGCGCTTGTAAGCGAGCCGCCTTGGCGGGGAGTAGTTTCTTTAAATTTTTTTCTCACTACTTTCAGGGCACGAAGTGCCCATGCAACGCCGGGCCACGTGCGTGGTATGTCTTGAAATCGAATGAACATTAAATTATATCAAATGATATAACTTCAGAATGAGGTAAAAGTTAGAGAGGGGGGAACTTATGCATCAACATGCCGCAGGAAGCTAGAAATTATCTTGATTAAGTGTGTTTGTTGATTTTTGGAGAAAATAGGGCTCCATGGGTCCCCTTACATAAACGCCCCTGGAAAACTCATCGGGTGAAAAATGCTCTTATGTTTCCTTTTAACTTACGTGCTTGTGCAATTGATATTTTACGTTTCATACTGGCAACTGTAAACATCGGTAGTGTTTTCTAGGAGAACATTTCATTGTTGATGAATTTTAATAAGCCCGCCTCCAAATAAATAAGTAAATACCTTAATTATCCCTTAAAAGGGAGACCCCAGTACAATAAGGCCCTGCGAGGGGCCCCTATAGCCATAACACTTAAGTGGCGATAATCATTTAGAATTTTGACGTTGAGGCAGGCCGATTATGTTTTTTCTTTTTTTTTTCTTTCTTTTTTTGACAATAGAGTATAAGTTATCGTAGGTACGAATCTGGATTTAAGATGTTTAAATCGACAGATGTTTAAATTTTTCTAATAATTTACCTGACAGTAATAGTTTGGGGAATGTATTTGATAACTTCAATAGAATCATAGAGATGTCAAAAGTCTCAGAAAGTTCTCCTACATCATAAATTGAACTAATCGTAACAAAATACTTTCAAACAGATTAAACATCAGTTAAATATTGCCAATTCGCTTTTTATTTTGATATAGTTTTTTTTTAACATTTACCTAAAGGCGAAAATAATTTGTCGGCGCGGGGCCCCTTGTTCCTACATCATAAATTGAACTAAACGTAGCAGAATACTTTCAAACAGATTAAACATCAGTTAAATATTGCCAATTAGCTTTTTATTTTGATATACGGGCGATTCTCTGTAAACTGGTAATTCGCTGTCCGGATCGAGTATTTTAAAAATAATAAAGTGTAATAAAGTAATTATTGCTCTTAATACAAGTAAAGCATTAAAACTTTGTGGCCCAATTGCATTTGGAGCGGTGACTATTCAATTTTTTTTTCTAGAAATTATCTAAGCACCAAAAGCACAGTCCCCTGGCTGTCCCAATCCAATAGTTTAACACTTCAAGGCAATATTTCAAAAAACCTATTAACACTACATAAATTTGGCAATTAATATCTAAAAATAGAATAATGAAGCTATATTTTTCTTATGAAATAAGGTATAATTACGTATTTCTAAAACTTAAAATTGTCATGTAAATTCTGTCCGGAGATTTTTCAAACAGTCCCCTGAGTCAAATTCAAAGCTCCAATAGAAAAAATCTGTTACTCTTGCAAATGTTTTTTGACATGAAGTTTAAAGCAATCAGTGTGAATTTGCTGAAATTGCTGAGAACGGTGCTGAAACAATACTTTATTTAGTTTGAGAGCCACATTTGTGATGAAAGTTTGCGTCAGGGTCGTTGCGAAAACAGTCCTCTGGGAAGTGATTTTATTAATATCAATTAGTTTAATTATGAAACATATTAGTTATTATGTCCACGATTTGTGCCTAAATTTATAGGTAGTCTCGTAACTAATTATGTTCCAATAGTTTTGCAGATATTACGCAACAAAGAGCAAAAACACAGTCACCTGGGCACAGCCCCCTGCCTAGTTATACTAGGAAGGGGACTTACCCCCTATCATGATTTATCAGAAAAAAACAACCTTCAACTGGCCCTCTTTCAAACCAAAGTGATACATTCATTTTCTGAGCAATAGTATTATAATTATACTAACATTTCAAAAAACCATCCCCGGACAGATTTCGTGTGAAAAATGACGAGTTTACAGAGAATCGCCCATACAGTGAACTCTCACTTATGCACCGCCTCATTTATGCGCCTTTTTCACTTATACGACGATTTTCAGTGGTCCCTGCACATTCCATAGTAATATAATCATAATTTCATTCGTTTATGCGTCGCTCTAAAGATAAATATTTCACTTATGCGACGTATTTTTCGAAAAATGTAAGCAATTTAATTTAGTTTCTTAAAAAATGAGCATGTTTCTTCACTTTCCTCTTTAATCTTGCGCTTTTATTGCTCACGGAAGGCATTTTTTCCGCATGAATATTCGGAGAGGGACAATTATCTATTATGGATCGTTTTAAAAGGACCAGTTTGTGATTACGTATGCTACAGTTTTTGTTTTCACCTTATCATTGCAATTAGGTTTCAGTAGTTGCCAAACCGTAGTAATATGACCATTTTCTATGGAAACATTCTTATTCATGCTCTCATTAGAACTTGTGTTGCATTTTAGACTTTTAAATAGACTGTTTCACTTATGCATCTCTCTCACTTATGCGCCTTTTTCTGTTGGTCCCTTGAGCCGGCGCATAAGTGAGAGTTCACTGTAGTTTTTTTTTAACATTTACCTAAAGACGAAAATAATTTGTCGGCGCGGGGCCCCTTGCTCCTACATCATAAATTGAACTAAACGTAGCAGAATACTTTCAAACATATTAAACATCAGTTAAATATTGCCAATTCGCTTTTTATTTTGATATAGTTTTTTTTTAACATTTACCTAAAGGCGAAAATAATTTGTCGGCGAGGGGCCCCTTTTGCTCCTAATCATAAATTGAACTAAACGTAGCACCACTTTCAAACAGATTGAACATCAGTCAAATATTGCCAATTCGCTTTTTATTTTGATATAGTTTTTTTTTTCTTTTAACATTTACCTAAAGGCGAAAATAATTTGTCGGCGCGGGGCCCCTTGCTCCTATATCATAAATTGAACTAAACGTAGCACCACTTTCAAACAGATTAAACATCAGTTAAATATTGCCAATTCGCTTTTTATTTTGATATAGTTTTTTTTAAACATTTACCTAAAGGTGAAAATAATTTGTCGGCGCGGGGCCCCTTGTTCCTACATCATAAATTGAAGTAAACGTAGCAGAATACTTTTAAACAGATTAAACATGAGTTAAATATTGCCAATTAGCTTTTTATTTTGATATAGTTTTTTTTTTCTCTCATAAATAGGCAAAAATAATTTGTCGGCGCGGGGCCCCTTGCTAGAGCGGGGCTCGATTGGGCAAAATCGTTCCAATCGGCCTAAAACCGGCCCTGGTACGACCCATGTTCACCGGGATATGAAATGCGGCGTTTTGTCACTTACATCACTTATGCCTCCCCCGCATAGGCGGATTTAGGACAGAAAACCTGGGGGGGCAAGGTTTTTTTTTTTTTACTATCTGCTACTACTACAACTTAAGGCCGTTTGATTATAGCGTTGAAAATTTATGTGCTAATTAACGTGTACAAATAAAGAATCAATACATGGACATCTACGATGGGTGAGGTTTTTTTGGTTTCGTTACTAAAAATAGTTTTAACTTGATAATTTTCAAGATTTATAAAATATAAATTTGAGCATTTTACTTTATAAAATCATTACACACAATAATTATAAAGTACTTATAACGTTATTACTGCCTCTGTAAGCCTTTTGAAACATGCTTAGTTGAACAGAATTTGTATTCCACAATTTATAAAATTAATAATCACCTCGTTTCGTTTCACTTTATTGGTAATTGATTGATAAATTCAAATACAAATCTCTCACACGTTGCACTATTGCATGGTAAAGTCAAGGATATCTTTAATAGCTTTTTTACACTAGGATAGAGGTCAGCGTCATTCGACAGCACTTCTTTCTTCAATTCCTCCACTAACATTTTTAATTGCATATCCTTTGTACTCCTACCCGAATTGAGAAAAACATTTCGTAAAATTGCCATTTCAGCTTTGAGAAGCGGTTTATACAGCTCCAAAGCTGAATAGGAATCGACGATATTGCCGACAACAATTTTTAGCTTGAGGTGATTTGGGATGCCTTAGGACATCAGATGTAGTACTTAAAACAGCCAAAAGGACTAAAATTTCTTTGAACAGACAAAACGGCTGTTGCCCTGCTTGCCCATCTAGTATCACTTAGGCTGTGTGTGTATTTCATGTGGTCCAGGCGTCTTAATCTTCATTTCCTTTCGAAGTTCCCTCATTTTTGAGCAAGTATCAGGAGAAGAAAAATAAACATACAATGATGATGAAACATTAAAAAAGGAGCAACTTATATCGTTATTTTTACATGCGTTACCTAACGATTACAAGATTTAATTTGTGTGCCAGACAATGCACATACATTGCGTAAGGATGCTGGCTCCGAACTATTGTTTGCAGTCCATTATTAACACCTGACATGACACTTGCTCCATCATCTTGGCTGTCCTATCATGGTAGCATGTATTCCAATTTCTTCCAGAAATGGCAATATTACATCGGCAAGCGATTGCGCCGTCCGAGACTGAGAAACATCTTTCATCGCTATTAGCCTCTCTTTAATTTCATTTTTATAAAAATATCTAACGCAAATGCATAGCTCCTGAACTTTGTGGGACTTGGCTTCGTCCACCATAAGAGAAAAACATTCTGCTTCATTAATTTCTGCTACAATTTTACGTAATACTTCATCGGCTACAATGCTAAGATTTTATTCTGTGTAGAATAACCAGTGAGGTTTAAATACCGCTCATATTTATGGTTAAAATTTTTATCATACTTGCTGAAAAGCTCACAGAGTTCCAAATAATTGCCTTTATTATTTGACTGTTCATCATGCCCTCGGAAGGGCATGCCTTGCCTAGCCAAATAAAACAAAATATCTAAATTTGTCTTGAAATAGTCCCTATTATCGAACACAAGTTTTTTGTGGGATTCAGATACTTGTACCACCACCGATTCTGTTGGTTTTTTAAAATTGACCCATTTTACCATTGCCAACGTATGAGCTTGACTGACTGCATGCTTTTCAAGTTTGTCCCCAATCTTCTTCCAATTATTTTACCCTTTTTCAGTAAGTACATTTTCTCTTGAGTTGGAACAAAACATATGACAAGCAAAACAGAATACACTGTCTGTGCTGACGCTATACTCAAGCCAATCAAATTTATCGTAATAGCAAGGACTAAATTTGCGATTTGAACCTGCGATATTTGTGGAAGGGTAAGAAATCAATTGTGGACGGGCTGGGCCTGTTTCTAAATTTTCCAGATCACAGAGCTTTTTCCTGCACTCAAGCATGGATCTCTGGTACTAATTAGTGTTTTATCATTCACGTGATTTACATTATTTTTTGATGATGAACTTGTAGATACACCAGCTGGATCTCTGGTACTAATTAGTGTTTCGTCATTCACATGATTTACATTATTTTTTGATGATGAACTTGTAGATGCACCAGCAGCACCAGTGCAGTTGCTTTGATCTTTATTAAAAAAGGATCGAATGTCTCCAGACCTGACCATTTCAGCAGTTAAATAATGAATTCATGCCACACATAAAAAAAAAATCAAAGCACGGAGTATATATAGTCGTAATAAAATATTCTCAACTATTCGGTGAACTGTGCCAGATTTTATTTTGTTTTTCTGTGTTTAAAAAAAGTTCAGTAATATAAACTTGTTTTCCTTATTCCTTTCTTATTTCGGATCTGGAATAATAATAATACGCTAATGTAATTACTCATTACTCTTTATATTATCATGAATTAATAAAATGTTATTTGAAGGCACTAAGTAAGCAAAATAAAAATACATCAAATTATGATAGATGTTGTTCGTTTAAAATGAGTGACGCGGACTACAGTGCTACACATGATATTATTCTTGGTACATATAGGTACATGTTTGAGAAAAAATTCGAGTTATCGAGAATAAGGAAAAAGTACTGCGCGTTAAAGAGAAAAAAAATCATTAAAATTCATTTCGAAATATCGAAAAATTTGAGTTATCGAAGTTCGAGTTATCGCGAGTTGACTAATTCGTTCTTGGAGTAAATCGCGCACAAACACACACGAACAGGGAATCTACAGTACATATCATTTTTTCAAAAAGGGAAAAATATGTTTCAAATTTTCGTCCGTGTTTATTATTCTTAAAAAACAGCAAATGTGATCAAGATTTTTCCCATAAAAACTGGGGGGGCAATGCCCCCCCTTGCCCCCCCATAAATCCGCCCATGCTCCCCCGAGTATTTCAGCAATCAGGTATCACATTTTCGAACCTTAACTCGTTAAAAAGCTAAAACTATACTCCTATTAACCAAAACTATATTTTAATTCGCATGCCTCTTGTATTAATTTCTTGCAAAATTCAATTCATTCACTTGCTTCTAAAAATAAAATATTGTAACGTAGAGAAAGAAATACGCATACACGACGCCTGGAAAATATTTCTACTATCATTGAGAAATAGTGTTCTCTTGCGTAAATTGATCATAAATCTGTGCTGTTTACGCAATCGGTATAACTTAGTACTCATTTTCATTCATGAGGTTGTATGAATTGCTACGGTTTATTTGCACAATTAAAGTAAAAAATACAAAGTAAAAAATTTTCAATTTTTTTCAACCATGTTATCATGATTTAATCACTTTCTTTCTTTCCTTTTCTCCCGCTTTTCTGTGCATCCCATTGGATTTTTTGAAAATTGGATTTTTTGAAAATCGCCAAATGGGCCGTTTCACGGTATTTGTGACATAGGGGTGTCCGTAACAAAACTTTTTAAAAGATTAAAATTTTTATATATATTGAGAAAGTACATTTATCATATTGTTTTCATAGTTCACTTTATAGTATGTTTGTAATTGCACTCGGAACATTGAAAATGCAATTTTCACTGTTACGGACTCGAAATTGAATTTTTCTTTAAATCTGGCTTAAACCGATTTTTAAGCCAACTGGTACTTGTGACAGATAAAGTAGTAAAGGCTCACCTCTAATATAGCTAACAATTTCAATCAAAAAGTGCGCTCTATAAAAAATTATGGATTGTGAAAATGATGACTGTAGAGTACGTAACAATAATTGGAATAAAAGTTTAGTTTTTAAAGAAAAATTCAATGTAGAGTCCGTAACAGTGAAAATTGCATTTTCAATGTTCCGAGTGCAATTACAAACATAATATAAAGTGAACTGTGAAAACAATATGATATTCATATACTTTAGAATGTACTTTTTCAATAAAAATCAAAATGTTAAACTTTTGAAAAGTTTTGTTACGGACACCCCTATGTCACAAATACCGTAAAATGCCCCAAATACATTCATTTTGCGTACAGTGGCAGCCGCGCTTATGTGAATCAATTTTGTTCTGATACAATTTTGATTCAATAAAGTGGCTAATTCAATAAAACTGGAGATTGTGTTCTGTTTCTAGTGATTTGGTTCATTAATGCGGCTGGTTGAATTCTCCAGCGATTCAATTAACCGGTGTCCATTGTAGAGGTCTCCTGCATAAATCCGAAATCTGGTAAATCTCAACATTCATGTCAAAAAGACGTCGGCCAAAGCCCGAATATTTTCAGTAATAGTGCTGGTTACAAGAAATTTTTCACAAAACTGGATGTATAATTTGAAAAAAAAAAAAAACTTTCTATTATATATTTTTTACGAAAATAAAGCACCTTATTGCCTATATATGTTCAAATTCAAAACATTCTCTAAAAATTGAAACGTGGCAGGCCTGCTTTTTTCAGATGTTTTTACAAAATCATTAATATGTCGAAACTATGGCGGCTATATACTGTGCATCCGCGTCTGAAGATTTTACTGTCAGCTCTTTGAAATAGGAAAAGTAAATCAATGCTCCAATTTGTTGATAGTATCTTTATTCAATTAAACTGTTTTGAAGTGTAAATGTGGTGGAGAAGAAATCGATTGTTAGTTAGGGTCTCATGAAACACCGAACAAAGGGTGGTAAAACTTTCGGAATTAATAATCCCTGAAAGAGTGGTTGGATGAAAAACTAATTGAATGCTTCTTCGCTCAATTTTACACGATTAATATCTTTTATTCCCACAGAAAAAATTGAAACTTTCTTTTCTTTTATTCAAATTTTCCAGGAAAGCCAAACTGAATTCCAATTTCTCCTAAACTGAACTTTTTTACGAATATTTTTTTTAAAAAAATAATTCAATTATTATTGTTTCCTTTTCTTTCTTTTTTTTCAAAAACTTAAAAGTCTTGCTTTAAACTTATTAAGCATATCGACATTAAAACATTGGTTGAATTGAAAAAAAAAACACAATTTGCGTACTTGTTCGTATTCTTGACGAAACAGTAGACTTGAACTGGTAGCACTTTTGACAAGGAGTGTAAACCGGGATCATTTTTTGCAAAAATATTACAAGGGTGCATAGGGGGAGTCTCATCCCGTACCACCTCAAGGGCGATGCCCCCCCCCAATTCGTGCCGCCTTACTAATATTTTTGGGAGGGAAAAAATCCTAAACAAACCGAATGAAATTTCAATTTTGCTAAATAATAAATTGAAAAAAAAAAAAAAAAAAAACATGATTGCTGACCTCATATTAAAACGAACTTCACTGGTCAGAAAGTAATTTGAATTTAAATATATTTTATTCTTTTCGAGAGGACACGATGAACACGGAAAAGGAAAGATAATCCTTACCAGTAAAATTTGCTACTTGCAAAAGCAGAATAAAAGGGAGAAGTGAAAATCCTATTAAAATTCTTATACTAAAATCAATTACTAATTTAATTGTTAACGAATAGAAACTGGCAACAGGTAAACATTTTACATCATTGATTTTTCTTCCCTCGTCGGCAAACAATGACATCGGTTTCCAATCGTGCAAATTTGAGGCGATGCCGCATTTGCTAAAAAAACGTCATAATTCGAGCTCTATATAATGTGAAACTTTCAAACACATTCTATCAGACGCAGAAATTTTTTTTTCTCTTTCTTTTGGTGCTATTGTTTTAAATTTTCAAATATGTTTTCCTTCAAAAATAGCGAAAAAGTTTCACTGATTGGAAATTAATATCTTTATGAATTAACGTCATCGGAAGACGCGATTTAAGGGAAGAATATAGTCTCTACTCTCCTTTTTCAAAAAAAAAAAAAAAATCAAAATTGGTTAATCTATTTGGGCGTTAGAGTGCCACAGACATATACACAGATTAACAGTTACGTCAACCCTTCCTCGTTGCTTTGGGCGGGGGGGAGGGGGTAATGAAACGCAATAACAAATGAGGAGGAACATTAGGCATCATGGAAAAAAAAAATCAGAATTTCAAGTGATACAGTATTCTAACTTCGCCAAATCCCCAGCAAACATTTGTGGAGTGAAAGAAACTTTTTGGTAGGTCGCGGTGACCTGCCGTGACCTCCGATCAGCCCAACGCACCCCACTCCCCTAGGAAATTTTTTGAAACTGAAATTTCAAAAATGCAATTTGAGAGGTCTTAGATTGTGTTAGGAAGAGATGGATTCGTGGAATTTTTCGCATAGTAAAAAATTTGGATTTTTGTCGTACACAAACAAGCTGTTCAACATGCTTCAGTTTAAAGAAATGAAACACAGGGACGTCATTTCAAATTTTTCCAGGGGGGGGGGGCAAAGGGTCCAAACACAATGCAATTTCATCGGAAAACATAAAAAACCTCGCCCACTTATTGTAAATACATTGATTTCTCAAAGCCGGGGGGGGGGGGGCAATTGACCCCCCCTGAATGACGGGCCTGATGAAACATCAAAATGTTAAATTTGTAACTTATTTACAAATCCATCAAAATGAAGTGAAAATAATTTTTCCGGGAATTTTTTTTTAGTTAGAGACAACTCTTGTCTTAACAATGGAGCAAATAGCTGTCCAAGAGAAAGTAAATAAAATCGTAGGAATGAAACACAACACAGAATTAAATTTAAAAAGTAATAATTTTCGCATAAAATTGAAATTTTCTTTTCAAGTAGGCAATGCGGGAAAATATCTTTCAGAAAAACAACTTCGACAAACGCTACAATATAAGCTATCGCGTTAACATGTGCATTTTTAAGTAGCGAAAATCCTTTATGCATATCTTTAGCTATTTTCCAGTTACTTTTACTTCCTCCATCGCTTCCTTTGAATCGCGGGAGCGAACAAACGCCTGAGCACATGATGTCATCAGCTTCTTAGCATGACATCATTTACAAGCTGCTCTCTCGTTGGTCTTTTCGACAGCGAATCAGAAGCGAGGAAAGTGATGTCAGGGCTAAAAATAGTTATTAGCGCATTAAAACCGAAGAGTACTTTGTGATAGGGTTTTGTTGAGACGAGTTGCGATCGCTGGGCTGACGTGTAGCGCTCTCTTGATCCGCAAAAAACCCGCCGTTTTATTACGGAAACAATAAACGCCCTTGTTGATAAATGGTTTGTTTTGAATGATTGAAACTCCGTTTGACCAATAATAAAGGTAAGAAACCTTCATTGTTTTAAATAAATAGTTATTCAATATTCTATTAGAATTAAACAATTATTTTAAGTTTACATCAACCAAGTGTTAGTTCATTGTCAACAAATAATTTTAGAAAATTTTTAAACTTAGAATTTAAATTCATGATTTCTAAAAACTTTAATATGCCGATATTTACATTTTCTTATTGATAATTAAATTTATGAATGAATTGTTTACAGCGAATGATAAAATTACTTTTTTAGCTCTTATTTGTAGTTGAAATAAGTTTTGAAATCGTAAATCCGAAAATTAATTCAAGCGCTTGTGAGAATTATCCAATTTTCGTTTTGATGCTTCACAAACTTTTTCAATACTTGTTGCTTGACAAATTATTTTGCTGTTGTAATTGTTTTATACGACGAGATGTTAAAATATTTGACAATCGCTGTATCTACATATTTTTTCTGTTTTTTTTTTCTGGTAATAAATATTTTGCGTATATTTCAGAGATTAATGTGCTTATTTTTATTTTAGGAACTGAATCTCTTCCCCAACAGACTATGGCTACAGTGCTGCCATCTACTGTTCAGGAATTAAACTCCATGCAAAGCACCATTCACTTTTCATCGACCAATATGTACGTGAAAGATTCTAACAAAGGTAAATTTAAATTATACATGTACTAAAACAATTGCCATGCTCATTTTTCTGGTACTTCTTTATAACGATGTTATACTTACATGCGTAATTTTTATTTACAAATTGTTACAAGCTCCTTTTTTGTATAAATAAATACGAATTGAAATAGGCTACCTTTTTTGCAAACAGAATTACAATTTCAGTGTTTACGTCAAGTGATTACTTTGTGATTCGTCTAAAATTACACTAAAGATGTAACATGATTTTTTAAATACTGTGTTGTAAGAATTTAAGGTAGAATCCTAGTTTAAGGTCCGGGTTTGGCGATTTTGCTTAAAGTCGCCAAACAATCCAATCATCCAATGATAATTCTATGGTTGCCATTTTGCTTAAAATCGCCAAACAATCCAATCATCCAATGATAATTCTATGGTTGCCATTTTGCTTAAAGTCGCCAAACAATCCAATCATCCAATGCTAATTCTGTGGTTGCCAGATTTATTCATTTATCGCCGGACCTTAAACTAGGATTCTACCGAATTTAAGTATGAAATGTAAATCTTTCAAAAAGTTAACAATAACTAAATTTAAACTAAGTTCTCAAATTGGAGTATTTAAATCTAATGTAGCGTATTGCAGTTCTTGTATTGAATGTATTTGAAACATACATGCTTAGAATACAATACTTTAAACACCATGAGTATAAAACTAAAACTATTATTTGCTTCCTCAGTATAGTTGACATGTGGCAAACTTTAAACTCTATTATTTTACATACACTTTCAAACCTAAACAAGAAAAGATGCTGATGAAGCTTGATATTAACAGCCCCTGGATACTCTTGTTTTTAATTCATTTTAGGTAGATTTTTCCGAAATACAATCGCGAGGTGGACTATGCTTTTTTGTAGTTGTTTTGTAACCTTAAATAAGTAGAACAAATATTCTCATGAACCAAATACATAATTTATATCAAGTGTAAACGTCTTATTTTTCCTCTTTAAAAGTATAACCTTTTTTTGTTATGCTTACATTGTCACAATGAAGATCCTCGTTCAGTTTGTTTA
Source organism: Uloborus plumipes (assembly GCA_038373865.1). Classification (NCBI taxonomy): domain Eukaryota; kingdom Metazoa; phylum Arthropoda; class Arachnida; order Araneae; family Uloboridae; genus Uloborus; species Uloborus plumipes. The sequence goes on along the minus strand of JAXGGA010010601.1, from coordinate 6,960 downwards.
TTGATAAATCTCGAGAATGGTTTGTGTATAGTTGCTTCTTATACCTTTTTGATTTCCCAACTAAATACATTGAGAATAAAATATTGTCATGGAACTCTGATCTACTTGAACCTAGCTATCCCAAAGCAGCTGGGATCCCTTTTCTGTAAACAGTAAATTCCCCATTATAAAATAAAAATAGTGAGCAAACATTCCGTATGATGCCACTTAACAGCTTGCATTTCTTACGTAGTAGTCAATTTATAACACTAGTTATAATGGGAGAAACAAGCCTTTCAGGGGTATGTTACTTTCTAGCTCTAAGAAAGGATAAGATGGTCGATTGGTGATTTAAGCCCTTGAACAAAAGATGAAAATTATGTACCTGATTCATATCTATCTATGTATTTCCTAACACCAGACATTATTATTTAATTTTTTTTAAAACTGCCAATTAATCTCCTGTTCCCCAGAAAAGGAAAATTGATTTTGACAAGTTTCTCCCAAAATGTTTGTTTGGAAAAATGCTAAACAGCTTTTGATTTAATATTTTAGAGCATGATCGCATAAGATACAAAATTATACTTTCACAAAGTTAGAAATACAGTTATTGTATTTTACACTTAAAACAGTAATCTGTGGACAATGCTGGATCTAAGGGCACACACAGGCCGCAAATTCACCTTATTTCATTTTTTCCCTATTGAAACTAAATGTAAAATTTTAAAGATGTGTGAGGGAAACAGTTTCAAGATTTACCCCTGCTCAAAAAAAAAAAGAAAAAATCCAGCACTATATGTAGTTGTAGGTTTTCCTATGAAAGGTGTAAAAGTTGAGGGCCAGTCCAATTTTTGGCGTTGGAGGGAGTCCCAAGAGTTATTTTTGGCGTAAATAATCTAGGGTGATCTTTTCAACCATAAAACACAGTTTTAGCCTATCTTTGGTCACTTAAAAGAAGAAGGTCATGACCGGTCCCCCTCTCTCCTCTAGATCTGCAGCTGGTTAAATAGTACTCTGAATGGGGTAATTTGATAATTTTCAAGTCAAAATTTGCTTTTGGACATAAATTGAAACTAGAAATTTTCTTTTAACTTTTTATATTTACAGAAAAGTACTCTGTTGTAAATGTAAACCTAATGATTTGTATTTCTTTTCTCCAGGATTTGAGAACATCGCCACCGAGAAACGCATCAAGCGAGAGGTCAGCCTACCCACCGGTGTCGAAAACTGGAACATCGGCAACTATGAGTCGTACTTGAACTTCGAGGACAACCTGGTCCCGAGTCCTTTCGAGGCCGTCCAGTCCGAGGACAGGCTAGTTCCGGAGGAAGGTTACCAGAGGGGAAGGTGCGAATCATTCTCTTCAGCCTCCTCTGCCGTGGAGGACAAGCCTCTGGTCTATCACAACTTGGGAGTCAAGTCATTCAAGACCGTCGCCATGGATTCCGGATCCACTTGCTTCTCTTCGGATCATTCTTACCTCAGCTCAAATGCATCTAACATGAAGTTCTTGGATGTCGAGGAGACCTATGAAAACCTGGATGTATTTTTTCAACAGGTAAATGTTTTAATTTTTTTCTGACAAGTCTTTGAAGACAATTGTTTTTTCTTCTCAGTTTTCTATGCACAGTTAACCCTCATTATACCAGACCCTATTAAATTGGACTTTACTTTAGCCATTTAGATATACACACTGCGTAAACTAAATAAATGCCAGGTTGGTGCAATAATGTATTTCTGTACGCCTGCAAAATATAATGGCTGTACACATACTTACTTAAATTTCTCTTATGCAGCTTTATATTTCATTCTTTTCAAAGATTATTTTGTTTAGTCGGTACATGCATTAATTTGGCTGACCAAGATCCCACATTAGTCCAGATCTATGAGTTTTTACTGTGCTAGCATATGTTTACATGTGCATACAAACATATTTGTATTGTAGATGTTTGCTAAAGTATAGTTATAATTTTTATTAAAGGAATTAAGTTTAAGAACTTTAAAAATTCCTTCTTGGAAAAAATCGCGACAAGCATTTGTTTATATACAGTTTCTGACATTTGATGGGAACTATCCCAAACAATTTAATAATTTTAATTGAAATGATATAGCTTTATTAAAGTACATTATTGTTTTCTGTTGAGATTTTGGTTTATTGTGAATATATAAAAGAAAATTTAAATTTTGGACAAAAATTTCAATTTATAGAAGAAAAATTTGTTTTGAAAAAAATCAACTTCAGCTTTATTTATCAGTACTTTAAATTTTAATCATTCTTGGAAACAACTTTGTTCAAATAAATACAGAATCCATCAAAACTAAAATAAATATTTACTGGATTTACTATTGTGATTTGCATTATTTAAAAAAAAAAAGAAACAACCTCAATCTGCCCTGAAAATTCCCAAGTATTCTAATGAAATTTGAAGTTAACAAACGTTGTAGCAAGTTAACAAAATTTATTACTTGTTAATAGTAATTTTAAGAGCTGTTAGTTTTAAATATTAATTTAAATTGCTTTATGTGTTTGAAGACTGTTTTGTATATGAATCTTGCACTTTTGTGAACCCCAGGTTGAGGAACTAATTATTCACAAAAATTTAGAACTATTTGAAATAAATAGTTAAATATTTCCTCTAATATGTATCTAAAGGATTACTTTTATTGTTATTGCATTTAATTTTCCTATTTGCTTTCATTTTAAGTTGAACCTAGTCGCATTAGTGCAATCTTTTTACTTGTCGAACCATTGATATTTCAATAAATATATATTACTGAAATGTATTAAAGGTCAAAAAAGTCCACTTAAAGTTTGATTCTATCAGAAAAAAAATTAAGCAAATAAATAAACTAAAATATCCCTGTCATCTTATTTTAAGTAGATTCTATACTTAAGAGATGAATTATAGTTATTACCAGTGTCAATCTTGACTATAAGTGTTATCATTGCAGTGTTCTAAATATGTTTTATTTCTCTTAAAGGTGCCAGAACTTAATGTTACCGACAGTATGTCTTCATCACTATCACTATCATCATCTGTTCCATCCCCGGCTGAAGAACCAAAATTTGAATTTGCTGTGCTACAGGATAATTTTGGATTACCAGCCACCTCGAGCCAAAGCAACTTGGACAACCTGCTGAAGCGTAGTGCCGACTTGGTTTCCAGTGAGGATGAACTCAACCCTGCCAAGCGTCAGAGAGACGCGCCCATCGAAACCTACTACTTCGAGCACCGGAGAAAGAACAATATTGCGTCCAAAAACTGTCGTAAGACTAGGAAAGAAAAGCAAAAGGAGATGGAGTCGAGGATTTCCGATTTGGAGAAAGAAAGAGAGGGCTTGAAAGTGGAAGTCCGCATCTTGGAAGAGATGATACAAGCCCATAAACAGAAAATTTTCGAAATCTTACGACCGCGGTAGAGAGAACTGTAGCGGATCATTTTCATTTACTGCATGAAATTTTTGCACATTTTAGCATGTGATCATTTCTCATCGTGAAATTTTCTTTAAGATTGATGTGATCTTTTTGAATAAATATTTAGGACTTTGAAATATGTTTCTGTAATGTAACTAAAGCTCTTTAAAATAGTGCATCAATAATGTTCAAAATTATATGTACGCTTAAAATGAACAAAGCAATTGAAAATTCATTTTGAATTTCATTTGTGGCTTACCAAAGTGACTGAATTTCAAATCCATGTAACATAAAGTGCTTCCTTTTATTAAATGATGCATACAGTATTTTTATACAATGCATACATTTTACTGTAAAGTAAAGAAAGTTCTAAGTATTCTTTTTCAAGACTGTTATTTGAATACTCAATTTTAAGTTATAGAGTGTTTCAACTTCAATCATTTATAAGTAACTTTTTTTATTACAAAACTGCTGCAAAAATTGCTTTTCTTTTTTGACTGGCAGCTTTAATAATTTCATTACTTTTATTTCAAATGCTTTTTACTCAAGTCCAGCTGGTTCTGGTAAGATTTTAAAAGTGAGAAGCATTTGGAGAGAAATTTCAAGTTTTAGCTCAATTTACAACGAAACTTGGAATTTGTTATACATGACCACCAAAAATAGCATATTCATTGTTTAATTTAAAATTTATGTATTGGTACTGCAGAACAAGCCAATGCATATTGTACATATTTTATTGTAAATAAATGTCAAGATTGTTTTTTTCCGTTTGTGCTCTTTTCAATTGTTTAGACTGGATAATAAAGTTACATATACAATGAAGCTTCTGAAAGACAAACATTCTTTCCCACAACTCAGGTCAATTAAGAAAGATTTTGTTTATTGGGGAAAAAACCATTATTCTTAATATGATGCGTATAAATCATAATAAGTAATTTTAAGTATAGTTTTGTAAAGGAAATCAGATGCTTAAGTTAAAACACGTACCTCCAAGGCAGACTAGGGAAAGTCACATTATCGCTGCTTAGCAGGAGTGGGTAAAAATCTTTCTAATGCATACAAAAGTTTGGACTCGTGCTCTTAAAAAATTATGAAGAAATTTTTTTAAAAAAATTGTACTGGCTCAATGCAGAATAAGTTTCTACATACAATAAAGGAAAAGCCTAAAAATCGCCATTTTTGAACTTGTAATAAAGAAAAACAAAACTTCTGACCAGACCGAGACTGTAGCTGAACTTAACTGCGTAAGGGAAAAATTCCACTATGATCATTTTTTATTCATTTGTAAAGATTTTTGCTCTAAGAAGGTTTAAATTTTAACCAATGGATGTTTTTCAAAAATAGGAAAATTATTTCACCTCTAAACTTTAAAAATACAATAACAAGCTATTCTACGTCTGACAAAAACAAACAAAATTTGCCATTAATTATAAGCTTTATTGGCACATAAATAAGACACTGAGTTTTGAGCATTACCAGTTCAGTGGCATTTGCTGGTAGATATATCAGTTTAATAAGGAGGCATGTGGTAAATAATTGCAATACAGCAAAGACATACAAGCAGATAAAAGCATTGTCGCAGATTAAGGCTCTACATATTTTAAATTACATATATTACATTCAAAACTGGAAAATTACTTCTGTAAAAGTTTAAAAAGGTTGTACTACACATACACTTTTATACTGCCATGCTAAGGGCAAAAGTGGTATCTGCAGTCGAGTTCAAACTGAGATAAAACTCTTTAAAGTTTTGTGCCACCTGTATTTGATTCAGATGTTCTCAGATTCAAACGTTCTCAGATTTTTTTAAAAAATATTTCCCGTTCTCAAATGACCATATAATTTTGCATTTGGGTAAAACATGTCATAAAAGCCACCTGGTGGCGATAACTCAACTTTGGTAAAAAGTGCAGATATACAACTTTTGTACTTAGCACAGCAGTATACAGTCGTGAAACTTATTAATTTTCAAGAAGCATTAAAAAAAAAAAAAGGCTCGGAAATTCAACAGCATGAATCTTGGTGGATAATTTTATGCCAAGAATGTAAGTGTGTTAATTATAATTATTGATATAAGAAAAATAGTAAGAGGGGAAGAGTGCACTTAGCAGTCAATTTTGCATTTCATGGATCAATTACATTAGAGGGGAAATTATCCCTGTTTCAATAAAACAAGCTAAATTTAAGCTATTTTAACCCATTAATGCCTGACATTTTATTTTTCAACGATACTTTGTATACTGATTACAAATAGTGTTTAATGGACAGGAAAAATAGTTAAAAAATTATCATGTAAAAAATAAATTTTTTATTTAAGAAAGAAAAATCGTCCCTAAAAAGGGACGCTAGGCACCAGAGGGTACATACTTTTTAACCAAAATTTTTTTTCTGCCTACGATGTAATATTGAAAATGACAATTTATAAGAAGAAATAAAAGCAGCAATTAACATAAACTGGGAAGTAGATTCAGAGAACAAGGAAATATTGGTGTTGTTGAGTATGAAAGTCAGCAAAACATTTGTTCTGCAAACCTACGTATTGCATTTGCTGCATTCCGATAAGGTCTTTTACTTCAATGGGCACATCTTACCCAAGTCTTATTTAACACAATATAACAACTAGCCCCATAATACCTAACTCAACTCCCTTGAGCTCAATGCATGTTGTACAGCAGCTTTTAAAACAAAAATGAAGAGCGGCTACCACCATTTTTTAGAGTGGATCAAAAACCGGTAGTTCCCGATATTTGATGCATGGGATCTTTTTCCCTATGCAACGTTTGTATGAGCAACCATATATATTTGGTTCATCAATTTCAATTACTTTTTTTTCGCTGTTGGACAATCGCTTAGCCTTTACAATAGGATAAACTCCATGAAGATTAAATGCAATAGTTATGACATTGCTATTATTCCACCGAATCAACGTAATATTATTTTACCTGTCATCGACATTTATTCAAAACTTCCTCTCTTTTCTTTTTTGAACAACGTAACTTCAGTTCATGAGCATTTTTTAATCCAATTCTTGCACAAAACCTTGCTGAGACAAATAATCACGTAGGAGCGCAAGAGAAGTAAATAAATTCTCACAGTAGAGATCAAAATTGGCATGCTCAGGGAATTCCGAAATTAAATCTGCAGCCCCCCCCCCTTTCCCAAACAACAGACATATATGCAATCCTTGAATTCTTCACATCAAGGTAAAATGCTAAGCTTCTGAAACAGCTTAGGGCTTCTTCAACAGTCAGACTAAACAATAATAAACACCTAAATGCATAATGGAAAAGTAATGAAATATAAGGAATAATTAGTGTTTTAAAGAATTACATTTTTGAAATAGCTTTCTTTCAAAATTTACCTTGAGTATTTTTTGTAATTGAAAAAAAAAGAGAAAATATTTAAGAACATTGTATAATTAAGTTTATATATATTAATTAATTTAATTTAATTAGATTTTGAAAATAAAATAAGTTTTAAAAATGACAATTATCTGTTTTCAGTCTAAAAACATTTACTAACTTCTTTGATATAAATCAGTGGTTCTCAACCTTTTCGCGGCTAAC
>JAXGGA010010600.1:0-46090 GCA_038373865.1 Uloborus plumipes | reverse complement strand
TAAAAATAGCAATTTTACAGTTTATTGCCTTGAAATGTAACTGTATTATACCGTAAAAACGACAGTATAATACTGACAGCAGAAGTTCCAGTTTGAAACTGTAAAATTCGCAATTTGACAGTTGAGTAAAATTTTTTTTGAAAGGTCCTATAGATAATTAACAATGTTTTAAATTGCAGTCAACTGTTTTCGCTCTAAAGACGTTTTACACCAATGTTTACTTGCTTTGCTGATGTTGCTGGAATGATACGATTACTGCACACAATTTCGTCAACCACGCTACAAACTCAGTTATCGAACTGTTCCACAACTATTTATTTTTTATGAACTCCTGAATATGTGTTTCAATCGCGCGTAGAACTAAGAGATCGGTGGAAATTCCGCATAGTATCTCAGAAAATATATCTTTATCCTTTTTTTCTGAGACTGACAGAAATATTCGAAAAAAAAATCTTGGCGTAAATTTGTCAATCATATTGAGAAAGTTTTTGGCTTTCAAGTTAGAAACTAATGTGATGTGAAATGTTCTTCAATAGAAGTGGCAATTTGGTACGATGAAGGTACCTTCATTAAGTCACGCATCTGCATAAAAGCATTAATTCCCATAGATTCTAACCGTTTATGTTATCAATTAATTTAACTTTAGATTACACGTTACAACCTTTTTGTTAGATTTTAACGCGCTATTCTTTAAGATTCTCCTTCAAAAAGAGTGCTTAACAGATAATCTTCTATACAAATGTTTTTGCTAAGAGGTTTATTTAAGGCTTCTTTTATGTTTTTACGACGGAAAGAAGAAGACGAAAATATTTCCTTTTGCTGTTTAATTGGATTTTGAGTTTTCCCATTTATAGAAAATATTTTTCAATTCCTATCACTAAAAATAACCTTTTTTATTTCTTAAGTTATTTTTAGAACAAAAAACAAATAATCTTAGTTATTATTACCATTATTATTATTTATTTATTTATTTATTTATTTTGAAAGTTTGAAATTGTTTTTTATTTCTTTTTTACTTTTATTTTAGCCTTAACTCATTTTAGTGGAAAATCTAAACACTATTGTTTGCATGGTTCTTCAATATTTCTCTTTGATCGACATAGCTTGAAGAATTTATAAAAAATATTTTGGAGTCTACTTTTAACGATTCCTCTAAAGAAAGAAATATAGGTGTGGGGAATACGGTGTCACATGTGTTTGAATAAAGTACAGAATTTCGAGGATACAATGGGAAATGTTTAAATAATGTAGGATTTTAATTATTTCTCTACTTATTTTTTACTAGACGTTTTCTTGTAACATCTAAAATTTCTCTAGATTTTCAAGTAATTTTTTTTCCGTTTCAAAGTTAATTTGTAATTTTGTTGCTTTTCAAAATAATTTTTACAAATTCCTACTTGAGGTTATATTCAAAGAAAACTACATTACATATCGCTTATAGTGAGACACAGGTACGTACAATGTGTTTACGTAATTTTACATCAATTTAAAAAGAAACATATTGCAGAGGTTTTTTTCTATGAAGTTACAAATATTTCAATTTTACTTTCTGGGTCACTTGTAATGGACTGTTCAAAAAAACAACAATTATTAGTAAATTATTCTTGGTAAAAAATTTCAAATACTTTTTCAATTGAGAACTGATAGAATTACATAAAACATCTGCTAAAATAAAAAAGCGGTTACCACAGAAACATAAAGTAGCCCATTGCTTTAAAAGTTTGTCTAAGACATAGGACTTGTACTATCATTACTTGTTTATTTTCTATATTATTTTGCTTTCAGTTATATTACTGAAACATATCAAATTCACATGCGACAAGTGTTTAGATGTAATTTTTTTCCGTTTTCACCTACTCATTTTATAACTCATAAATTTGTACAAAAAGCAACTATTAACTTGTTCAAAGTAACTTTTAACTACTGAAACCACTGTTATTCTCTATTTACGATAGGTTTACTAATAAAGGAATGAAATCTGTGCTCGTTTTAACGACAACACATTATAAAGATCATCCCTCTATAACAACCAGTGGGAAAAGTCCCAACTTTGTACCTGTATACTCTGTATTAATTTTCTTTCAGTATGACGATCTATCTGTAACTCGAATCCAATATAGCGAACAAATTCAGCTGACACTAATAATAGCATTTCCTCAAATAGAAAATGTTTATAAATTTTAAATTTTAAATGACCTTGATTATTGTTTATGGCCCAAGTGAATTGAGTCCTCAGTGTTCAGTGAAACTTTCGCAGTGGTAGGGAAGAGACTAATGAATCATCTTCAAATGAAGAAGGTTATTACAATAGCTCCTAGAATGAAAACTGTTTCTAATACTATCAGGATAAAAGGTTTTTTTTTGCAAAGCACAAAATACTGGACAATATATATCATCTATAACTAAAATGAAAATTATGTTAGCAAAAACTCAAAGTACGGTTTCAGACTTGTTTCTTCAAAAAAGAAATGATTCCGTAAATGCAATATTTTTTTTCCCTAAATTTACCAATTTAAAATCTGTTTAATATTTTGCAGAAATATATTTTTTAAATTCCAATGAAAAAGAAAATAATTTGAGTACTTATTTGAAATCGTTAAAACATCTGCAATTTTAATGTAAACGCTGAGCTGCATGATGCATGATGCATGTATATTTTTTAAAATTTCTACCTCTCAGAGCGTCCACTCGTTATAAAGACCTTTGTCTGTGAAACAGAGATGGTTGTTTTTTCGACCGTTGACGGTATAATAATAAAGGCAAATACTGTTTGATATTCTTTCCGGCGTCCATCGTCGAATTGGTGCATGCGTCAGGTCTCAACTGATTTTATCAAGTTAGGAGTGATTGTGATTAGAGAGATGGGGTATGGGAAGGAATTTTTCTTTGTTTTGTTTTGGTTTTCATTGGATTCATTTATTTAAGGTGTTGGTCTGTGTTAGTATTTTTTTTAAATTTATCTTCCTTATCATATCTATGAAGTTAAAATAATATCGGACAAAGTAAAAATGCAGCTATCGTGCATTTTCGAAATCAAGTTGTCTCCCTTTTTAAAATAGTACAGTTCAACGATGCTAATCGTGGCTTTCGAGGTCGGACAGTACATGCAAAGACTCAATGAAAGAGTAAAACTCTCCATAGCAGAAAAGCTCGCCGTTTGTTTAATCAGTAGCATGGAAACGGAATTGTGCCACTGCCATTTTCATCTGAACTGTAGTGTAGATCAGTGGGCAATTTTGATGCGATCTCTGAGAAATTCATAAATTCTTTTAAACTTAATACACAGTTGTTTACACTTAATATGTAAGCTAAAGAAGATAATACACATTTATAAGAATTTTAAAGTTTAACTACACTGCTATAGTTTTCATATGTCCGTGTATAAATCAAAGAAACATAAAGGGCATTTTTATTTGGATACTTCAGAATACCGTTGAGAGGTGGAAACATGCAGCCTTATACTGACAGGTTATGGGTACTTACACTGAATTTTCTTAGCAACATAAATTCCACTAAACGACATCTAAACGCATTCTGCGACACATGCTTGAATACTTTTAACCTTATTTACAAAACTCGCAATGATTACTCATCTTTTCCTTCGAAAGAACAAGCCATCGCATTAAACGAAAACGTAATGAGGAACTAAAATTGTTTCAACCTCACATAAATCTAGTAAACCCCCACAGAAATGCTGCCAGGCTTAAAAAATACCCTCGAAAATGAGAATCAAGAAATAATTTATGCCAACATCTTTGAGTTTTTCCCCTCCACAAACGTGTTCATAGATGCTTATCTCGAGAACTGCTGAGTTTTTCCTGTGCAATGGAAGTGCAAAAGTTGCAATGGTGAGCACAGTATAGAGGAAAAGAAAAACGCCCAAGTTGGCAGTTTTCCCCTCGCCTCTGCGCCTATTCCAGTAACTCTTGGCCTGAAATAAAGGAGCCCTGGGGTGAAATGTGGCGATTAATGGGCTTCGAGCTAAAGTGTTCTTTAGAGGAGAACAAAATTTTTTTACTTCCAGTTAAAAGAAAAAAAAAAACTTTCGTTTTTGTCGGTATATAGTCAAAGCTTTTATGTTTTTTTTTTTTTCTATATGTGTACATTTCTTTGCATTTTTTATGTCAAGGCTTTCAAAATGAAAATAAGTTGATGACTTTTGTAACCAGTATTAATTGATTTTGGTATGACACATTAATATTACTTCTATTTTTTGCATTAGCATGGATCTATATGTACTACAAAAAATTAACTGTTGTTTTTACAGTATAATCCTGGCAGCCGAGGTTCCAATTTAAAACTAAAAAACGCAGTTTAAGACTAACTGTTTTACAGTTTCTTTCTGTAAAGCTAAAATTTTTACAGTTTATTACCATAAAATTCAGTTGTATTATACTGTAAAAACAGAGACAGCAGGGGTTCCAGTTTTAAACTGTAAAATGCACGGTAATAAACTAAAAATAGCAATTTTACAGTTTATTACTGCAAAATTAGCAATTTTACAGTTTAGTACTGTAAAATTTGCATTTTTTACAATTTATTATCATAAATTAGCTGTATTATTCTATAAAAACAACATTCATTTTTACAGTGTCAGTCGTTTTTTTTTCCTAATCGAGTTCCAGTTTAAGCATGCTACCCACGGAGAAATTCGTCACAACCTTAGAATAAGTTAAAATATTTAATTGGGATTTAACAAAAAGAAAGAGTTTGACAAATTTTTCGAGCGAAGAATATGTAGTTGCGAGATGGTGCCCTATGTTGCTCCGCAATTAGAGCTTGCGGCTCTCGCTCATTTAGATATTGTGCCATTGACGTCTATCTTGTGTGGTGTAAACACACAAGCTAACAAACAAAGTAACAAACTGAAAATTGATAATATTAGAGTAATAAACTGTAAAATTGCTAATTTTACAGTTTATTACTGTGCATTTTACTGTTTTAAACTGGAACCTCTGCTGCTAGTATTACACTGTAAAAATAACAGTTTATTTTTGCAGTGCAGTTAATTCGTATGCCATATAATCCGTAACAGTTGACTCATGAACGATATTCATCCTGCATAAAAAGATAAAACAAATAAATAGTAACTGTACTGCGTACTTATAGTTATGTTTTACTCTAACATACTTTAATATACACTGGCGGAAAAAAAAATCCCAACACCAAGAAAAAATTGCCGTAGAGTAATGAAATTTGGGTACTAGTTAACATGTTTAATTGATTAAATGTACAAGATCACTGGCTAATTTAAGCTCAAGAAAATGCTGTGCAAATGTGAAATTATGTTAATTTAATAGAGGGTGTAATGTCCAGAATTTTGAAGGCAAGCCTGCAAGCGTGCATACATTATATCATACAGGTGCCGAATGTCACTTTGTGGTATGGAGTTCCATACTTGTTGCAGTTGCTGTGTCAATACTAGGACCGTCATTGCTGACAGTGGATGATGCTCGAGGTGCCATCCCATGATATCCCATACGTTATCAATTGGAGACAGACCTGGTGATTTTGCAGGTCATGGTAACATGTCAGCACTTTGTAGGAGCACATTGCGTTACAGCAGCGATGTGAGGGCGAGCGTTATCCGGTTGGAAAACGCCCCCTTGAATGCTACTCATGAAGGGCTGTACTACTGGTTAAATTAACAGACTGACGACAAATTTTCAGTCAGTGAGCTTGGGATAACCACAAGAATGCCCCTGCTGTCGTAGGAAATTGCTCCAGAGACCATAACTCCAGGTGTGAGTCCCGTGTGTCTAGGCCGTAGACCGCTTGGATGCAGGCGGTCCCCTGGCCTCCTTCTGACCAATATACAGCGACCACTGGCACTAATTCAGAATCTGTTTTCATCAAAAATTACAACAGATCTCCACTCCGACCTCCAGTGAGCTCTGTCGTGGCACCACTGCCGTCGGAAATGGCAATGGTTTGCAGTCAATGGAATATTGGCTACAGGCTGCCTGGCTCGGAGCTGTCTTTGAAGTAAACAGTTTCTTACCGTTCCTTGGGTCACGACGGTACCAACTGCAACTCGAATGTCAGCCGCAGATGCAGTACGATGCGCCACAGCCGTACACAAGATTCGGCAATCTTCCTTCTCAGTCGTGCCACGTGGCAACTCGGAACTCGATCTTCTTGAGGTAGTACCATCCCTTGCCCATAGCTTCCAATAATCATGCATGGTAGAAACATTCTCACCCAAGCCTTTCTGCAATATCGCGAAATGAAAATCCACCTTCTCGTAGCCAATTTGTACGACCTCGTTTAAACTCGGTGAGCTGTTGATAATGGCTTCTTCGTCTTCTTAAAAAGGTATTCCTGGCTAACATGAAGGCAATTCGTCCAATTTCACGGAAAAATAATACACACGAGCTTCACAACACGCTTTTAAAACAAGCCTTATTTGCATGTTCTGAGTGACGCCAGCTGCGCCACACTTATGCGCGGAACACGAAATTTCAATCGATGTCATCTTTCAGTTGTATAAACACGCCTACCAATTTCCGTTTATCTAACACAAGTCTTTCTTGGTGTTGGGATTTTTTTCCCGCTAGTGTAGTTATATAAAGCTAACTTTTATTTTCTTATAAAATCAACGAATTTAATCCGGAAATATAAATAAATGAGGTTCTACCGTACTTGCTGCATTTGTCAACTGTTTCAGTTACAAAATGACATTAATGCTTCAATTTAATATAGTCTTAATAATTAATATTCCTGAACCGTCTGATTTTATAAAACTATTTTTTCTCCTGCATCACAAAATGAAAAACAAAAATAAAAAGAAAAACTGAAGACGTTGCGAGAGGTCTATCTGGGCTCTAGGTAAAATCTCTTTCATAATGCTTGCAAAGAATGACACAAAAAATGTATTAGAATAAATTTTAATCCGCACATTCTTCTTTTTTCAGTTTTCTTATATCTTAATCACTTTTTGCATGACCTTAATGACCTTGAACACGTGTCCGGGGAGGGTGATTGGAATAAAAATTTGTCTGCCATCGAATTGTAATTAACGAATGAAAAAGGGGCAATCAGTGACATTATCAAGATGTTCTCCACAAAGAATGGAGAGCTTTTTATCGGGTTTTGAAAAGCAATTTATTATTCAGCCTTTTGATTATTTTTTAATTCGTTAAAAGTACTTCTATAGAATTTTCTGAAAGTAATTTGGTTTTTTTTTTGTTCTAAGAGCTTAGACAATATTCTTTGAAGTAAAAAAATTCAAGGCATTTATGATGATGCAATGACATTAAGTTGTAAAACATGCAATCATTTTCAAATTTTACTTTTATATAAAATAATCTAATAAAAATGGAATAATAAGTAATTTATTGGAGGCGAATTTTATTTTATATATTTTTGTTAAGAATTCATAATTTTTATTCATTTATTTATAGTTCAAAGAACTTTAAAGTTCTATCAGAAATTAAAAGGAAAATATTCGGAAAAAAAACAAAAGTATTAATGTTTTACAAAATGTTCTGGGATTATGAGAAATTAAAGATTTAATGTTTGGTTGAAGACCGAATATTGGTCAATTCTCTATCAGGAACAGTCTCTCTTTTAAATATCTTTCTTCTAAAAGATAAAACTGTCAAGCTACGCAAAAGTAGATTGAATACTGAATGAACAAAACTTCTAAACAAACCAGTAACTAATCGCAATTTGTTTCAAAACATGAGTTTTTCTTACATTAATCGGTACTATCAAAGAAGAGTTAGAAGAATAGGAATTCTGGAGGAATGGGACAGCTGCAATAATACAGGGTGTTCCAAGTCAACCTTTATGACCTCTAATTCCTCAACCTTTCGTCCTAGATGCATACTTCCAATAGCAAATTTGCTCGAAATGAGGTAGAGAGTTAAAATATTGAAAGTTTAAAGCAAAAAAATAATTCAGTCAAAAAATACCAAATCTTACTTTTTATAGGGACTCCGGGTCCCCAAACTTATATTTAGGAAAATATTCTCCATTGAAAAATAATACTAACACAAAAAAAAGACATCTATGCGATCAAAATTCGCGGAGATATTCGAGTTTTAAATGAGTTTTAAATGCGCAGGGCCCGTAAACAAATTGACAAAAGAAAATGTTTGCCCTGCCGGAGGAATAACGAGCTTTTAGATTAGGTACGATAATGAAATTTGTTTCGTCCATGTCAGAAAACATTCGCTTCTCATTGTATTCAAAAATAAATACAGATGCTACAAGACTACAAAATATAACAAAACAAGGTAAATTATTATACAATTTTATACAAAGATATTAAACACACGAAATATGTAGAATCTAAGAAATAATATACATTGCGATTACATTTTCCGTAAAGCAACATTATTTCTACATACTGTTCCGTAGTGTACATCGTAACTTCAAGCCTACGAAATGCATCTAGTTAAGTCTATTTTATTCTGCAGTGAAGGATTATTTCAAATAATCACTGTACAGTCGGTAAATTTACGTATTCGCGAATCCAGCAAGATATTTTCATTCTTATTCAATTTTTTTCGTATTTTAATTCCCATGTTAAATAACTTTTACAGTTAAATATATTTTAGGAAAATAAAGAATATTTTGTTATTAAAGAACTCTGAACGGTGCGAATTTCGCGTGTATATGGCCCCCAAAATCACTTAAAATAAAGCTAGTGTAAAGTGGTATAAGTCATAAAGTTTCATGTTTCATTTCTCCATGGATTTTGATCGCACAAATGTCATTTTTTTGTGTTAGTATTATTTTTCAATGGAAATTCTTTCCCTAAATATAAGTTTGGGAACCCGGAGCCCCTGTAAAAAGTTAATTTTTTTTTATTTCTTAACCAATTATTTTTTTCGCTTCAAACTTTCCATATCTTAACTCTCCTCCTCATTTCGAGCAATTTTGCAAATGGAAGTATACATTTAGGATGAACGGTTGAGGAAATAGAGGTCATGAAGGTTAACTTGGAACACCCTGTATATAAATAAAGAATAAAAATATATTTAGAGCTAGTTGTCTTAGCAGATGAGAATCAAACAAGAGGAAGTTGCTATAGATTCTACACGAGAAAAAACTACCTTCTAACAAAAACATTTCTTCATAACTGAGCTCTCATCAATTTTTCTTGTAGTGCAACGGATTTTCTTAATTAGCTTAGTCAAAATGCTATTTAAATAGGAGCTGTGTCCAGGCAAGTCATTTCAAGTATTTCCAGAGGGGGGGGGGAGGGATCAAAGGGTGCGAACAAAATACAATCTCATCGAGAAACAGCAAAAACAAAGCCAACTTTTTGGTAAATACATTGACTTCTCAAAGTCAGGAAGGGGGGGGTCGCAATTGATCCCCTTAAATTACGAGCCTCTCTGTATCGCAACAAGTAATCTTTATGCAAGCCAGTTTTCCAAAGTTTATTAGGTTAAGTTAAAGCAAGCCAGTTTATTTATCAAAACCATTTTCTTACAAAGTTAGTTTGAAGGAAATCTGACTTTAAGTTCAGGATCAACGTTCAACTTAAATTCTCCGTAGGCGCTAATGTTAAATTTTTTTTCTGAACGGTTCAATATTGAACGAAAATTGGTTCCAATCAAAAAGCGAAATATGGGAATGGGCCTCTCCGAGATCTTTCAAACAAAAAAAAAGTTTATTCAATTCGGATGGTTGACTCAGAAGTTATTAGGTGGGTAATTGTTGCTTGAACGGTTTAATGTTGAACAAAAAAAATGTTCAAATTGAAAATTTAAATACGGTAATGAAGTATCCTTGCTGAGATACTTCGAACAAAAAAAAGTTTATTTAAATCGGACTGTTCACTCAAAAGTTATTAGGGGTGTAATTATGTGTAATTGTTCAAATCGGTTCAATCGAAAAATCAAATATGGGAATAAGCTGTACTCGCCGAGATCTTTCGAACAAAAAAAATTTGTTCAAATCGGACTGTTCACTCAAAAGGGACAGGTTGTTTGAACGGTTCAAAGTTGAACCAAAAATTGTTCAAATCGAAAAATCAAATATGGGAATAAGCTGTACTGGCCGAGATCTTTTGAACAAAAAAATTTGTCAAAATCGGACTGTTCACTCAAAAGTTAGCATCGCGGGACAGGTTGTTTGAACGGTTCAAAGTTGAACCAAAAATTGTTCAAATCGAAAAATCAAATATGGGAATGAGCTGTACTCGCCGAGATCTTTCCAACAAAAAAAAGTTTGTCCAAATCGGAATGTTCACTCAAAAGTTATTGGGGGGGGGGGGGGCAGACAGACCGACCGACAGACCGACCGACCGACCGACCGACCGACACACAAATTCCCCATCTCAATACCCTACTTTCAAATTTTTAATTTTTCGATATTCATTTTACCTTTTTATTTTTTTAACTTGGCGATATTTTTTGGACTTGGCGATATTGTTTTAACTTGGCGATATTTTTTAGATGCATTAAGCTACTTTTAATACTTTTTTTTTGTCTTTCTTTTATTTTTAACGGGAAAGTAGGTTAAAAATCAGTAAATAATTTAATTTAAAAAATAAATTAGTAAATAATTTAAATCCATAAAAGAATATGTATGTTTATGTGTGTCCGTGTGAGTGTGTACCTTATACAAATTCACAGTTTACGTCGGATCTGGACGAAATTTGGCGGAGAGATACTTGGGCACCCGGGAAGGATCATAGGGTGGTTTTTGAGCGGGAAAAATGTACCGATCCGTTCGAATTTCGAATAAAGGACTTCAAAATGGCTCTATCTAGCAAAATACTTATCGGATTTTCTTGATCTTGGTCTCAGTCGAAATAACGCAAAAAATACCTCATAGGAAAGTTTCTTTCCGAAGGTTTTCAAAACCACTAATCGATATCTCCAACCTGAAAAAAGATACGAGCATTTTTAAATTTTGAAATATTCATTAAAAAAATGGATTTATAAAAATCGTCTGCACGAGCGTGAAAGAAATTAAATAGGGTGAGATAAATAATTAATGACAAAAGGTGTTGTCATTTTTTTTCTTGAACATAAACAAATAAAATTCTTGCTTTTGCTTTAGGCTTTTCCTGAAACGGACGGATTTAAAAAAATGTTGGCAATTGATTAATTTTTCGTACTGCATTCTTGCAAACTTGCAAACTATTGACTTCAGTTTAATCGAGACTTTTAGACACCCGCGTCACTTGACATGCTATTTTTCCTCAAGATAGATCACGTGAAGAGCCGGGCCAAGTAGCTAGTAAATAAATAAATGAGTTTAAAAAAATCCCCACAAAATTTTTGATAGCGCAACTTGCGCCATAATCCCCCTCTGTGGACACCCCTGCCCTCTATCAAAAAAAAAAAAAAAAAAAAACCACATATAAATAAACATACTTTAACTGCCATGTTAAAATGCTAGTCTTATTTTAAGAACAACATTTCGAATTTCTGAAAATGAAATTGAGCTTAACTGCCTGTGTCTATGTGTGTACGATATTTGTGACTACATCTCAACAAAAAATCTAATAAATTTTTGTCTTAAATCAAACATTTAAACTGTTTTTTTTTATACACTCTTAGAAACTCATGCACAAACACTCATGCATAAAGTATCAATTGGCAATAAGTGTCCTTATATAAACTTTGAAGTATTCATTGGGATCGCTTAAAACATATTTCAAGTAAAATATGTGTTGAGTGTAGACTAAAAACCTTATCAATTCAGTTAAGTTTTTTTTTTTTTTTTGAAAGTGACAACTAAGGAAAGGAAAGGGACAACATTAACAGCTGTGCATGACAGGCAGCACTTTACAACACTGGAGCAGATTTCTTTTCTATTTTTTTTTCTGGAAAAATTTTCGAACTGGTGTTTGAATTTCATGATTTTGTTTCCTATTCCCGTTATTTTAGTGTGATGGAAAAAAAGAAAAATATTACATGTTTCGAAACCAGATGAGATTTTTTTACAATTCTTACGTTTAAAAGTGCAATGTTTGTTTATCCCTTCGTTTTTAATGCGATATTTGCGCTCTTCAAACCTGAAAAAATGCAAGCAGTTAGAATGATAAAAATAATCGGTGCACAGCATTTAAAAAAAAATCTGGTATGGATCCCACACTACTTCCTTTTACGTGTTAATTTCTTAGTAGTTGCCTTAAGTGTTAAAAAAAAGTGCTTGGAGTGAGCAAGGTAACAATTCAAATGTTTGCTCCCCTAATCTGCCACAAAACAATGCAAAAAATATTTTACTATGGTTAATTTTCTAAATATTGCTGATTTTAATATCATTCAGTGAATTTTTCGCAAAATATCGCCAATAGCGCCAAGTTGAACTCAAATTCAAAAAAATAATTTTTTCGCCAAATTTGTCGCCAACTTGGCGTCAAACACTTGGCGACCAAAAGCTTGGCAACATATCGCCAAGTGGTCGCGCCAATTCATATCACTTGAGTCTGCATTGAAATTAACACTGATTTACCCCAAAAAAGGGGTAAAACACCCCCTTGAGAACATTTGAATGCAAACACAAGGGGAGGTGCACAACTAGACCATTCTCAGAGCCTACATACTAAGCTAGAAGTTTCTAAGGCATATAGTTTTTTAGTTATGCGAGACACATCCGCACATACGTACATACAGACGTCACGAGAAAACTCGTCGTAATTATCTCGGGGGTGGTTGAAAAGAATTTTTCGGCTGCTTATATGTTGGTAGGTACATATGCACGTGCTGACAGGTTGAAAAAACTACTGAAGATTCATTCGGGGGTGAGCAAAATCAAAATTTAGACTCAAATTTGAGTGATTTTTTTTTTCGCGATCACAATACTTCCTTTACTACGTAAAAGGAAGTAAAAATGTGTGTTTTTGTTGCTTGATAAATATTTTTTTAAATTTATTTCTGTATTGTTTAGAAGCAAGTAGTAAATCCAAGAGCAGGTATGAAATATAAATGTGCTCTACACTGTAAAAAATGAATGTTGTTTTTACAGTATATTACAGCTAATTTTATAGTAATAAACTAAAAATTGCTAATTTTACAGTAATGAACTATACAATTGCTAATACAGTGGAACCTGTTTATTTCGAATCTGCTTATCTCGAAAACCTCTCCATGTCGAAATTTTTCAATTTCCCTGCTTTTACAGCATATATTTAATGTTTCTTCTCATGTTTATCTCGAATGATTTTTCCCGAAAACCTCTATATCTCGAATTTTAACAACTGTCATTTTGGAATTTCATCTCCAGCCCAATTTATCAATGGTATAACTTGGAGACAAAAATCATCTTCTGTTCAATCATTCAAAGACTGTGTTTGTACTTAAAGGTATTCATTAACTTGCTGCCGATATAGTCATCACAATTAGTAAAATAAGGACTCACAACATGTCGTACACTAAAATATTGTCTAAAATTTTTTTCGTGCGACCTCCGCCGCATCTGCGCACGCGCCAAGTCTCTTCGGACTTTATCGAAATAGGGGGAAAAAGCAACGAGGAAGTAGTAAGCGAACAAAAGCTGAAGGCATCGGGTAGTGCGCATCCTAAACCTATCTCCCCTTTTTCAGATGGAAGCGTCCGTAGCTCCCAGGCGCACAATACGCAAACAGACAGTATTCAACAATATCAATGCAAAACAATGTATTAAATATTTAACTTGGTTCCAATTACTTAGTTTTGTAAATTTATCACAACCTTTGTATCTCTAAACCTCCGTGTCTTGAATTTTTCTTCTGTCCCGTGAAATTCGAGATAGACAGGTTTGACTCTATTACAGTTTATTACTGTGCATTTTTGTTTTAAACTGGAACCTCTGGAGCAAGTATTATCCTTTTTTACAGTATAATAAAGCTAATTGTGTTGTAATAAACTATAAAATTGCTAATTTACAGTCATAAACTGTAAAATTTGCTAATTTTGCATTTTCTTACTGAGCATTTTACAGTTTTTAACTTGATCCTTTGCTTCCAGTATTATACTGTAAAACCAACAGTTTTTTTAGCAATGTTCTGGTTTAAATATCTATTTCCTCGAACAAAATAAAGGAAATCTTTTTAAAATATTATTATTGCTGTTAAATACTGTGTTTAAGACTTGCTTTAAATGTCCGTTAAATACTTCTAGGAAGAAAATACATCTGAGAGAGAGAGAGAGAGAGCGACTATGGAAATATAAGAAAAACAACAACGCTTTATATGACATTACCAACAGAAAAGAGCTTGTTGTTTAAAAGATCTAAGTTTTGAAACAAATTATTAAGAGGATTAATTGCGTTTCTCTAATGATTTCGAAATAACACGAGTTCCGTCTTATTTTTTTAAATTTAAATTCTGATAATCGATTGTTAAACTGAAAGTAAATACGCTAAGGAAAAAATAAACTTAATGAGATAAATAAATATGTAAATAAATTGGGAGATATACTGGGAGGAAAGGAAAAAAATAACCGCAAGTTCTCTGTTAAAGAAGTATTTTGTTTTGCAACCTTTGATCTTAAGAAAAAGATTATTATACCGTATTAAAAATAAGACTAGATTATAAGATTTATGCAAAAATAGAAGGACCTGGAAATGTTGCGTAACTTGCTTTGAAAATATTTTATTGATGATTTGTAACAAAATATTAAAAATTGGGATCTCTATGCGAGTTAAAAGGTTTCTGGAAGAAAGATGGCTGTAAGATAAGAAAGCAAACGTATAAATTCAGGGAGGCAAAATAATGGCTAAGGATGTTAAAATGTGTGATTAATTTTTGCGAAAGCAACAGACTTTTATCTGTTAGTTATCTGCAGTCAATAGTATAGTTAAGAATTACGTTTAATTTCTTCATCTCTAGGAAAATTTTTCCCCAAGTTGATTTTTCCAATCACAACTGTTTTCTTGGAGGAGACGTATTTTACCCCCAGTTCAATATGAAAAATACTTATTATTAAAAAAACAGGAATATATGAGTATATAATTGATCCTGCACTTCACTGCTCCTTGCTAGAAAGTCCAAGAAAATGGAATAATTCCAACGCTTAATACTGAACTAATGAAAGTTATCATTCCTCAAAAAATAATTTGTTTTTTTTTTAAATGATCTAATATCAGCTAAGTCTGAAATGTCACTTTACTAATATTCGTATGCAGAACGCAGGAATTTAGGATGCAATTTTGCTGTGTGTTCAAAAATTAGAAAAAAATATTAGCCCGAAGAAGATTGACATTTCCATTAGTTTTGAATTTCAGTGTTCTGCAGTCCTAATGTATTTTCATCTTCAATAAATACAAACTATGTTGCGTGATAACATCTCGGGGCCAAAGCCTACTGTTTCTTACAAAGTTCGTACAAAGTTTTCTTAACCGAGGGTTCTAGGGTGCGAGGCAGATGTTCCGGTTTGGTGGTCCTCCAAACTTCTATCAACATTTCCCACGGCAAAGTAAGCATTTGTATATTTATTTGAATGAAATATATTTTTGAACCGATTTTTTAAATGAAATAATCAATGGACACTGATTTCAATGATGTTTTATTTAGTCCGTATTTTCAATGACTTTCACCTGTATTTAAAGCAGATGTTCCCAAAGCATTCCACGAGCCCCTCCTAAATTTTTTTTATTTTGTGGAGGCAACTTGTGGATGCAAAGTGCTTTTTTTGGCAACAGATGAAGATCTAACCTCCTTCTCCAATTCTTTTCTTTTTTTCATCACAAAACGGAAAAAAAAAAAGAAAAAAAGAAAAGTAAAAAGAAGTACCAAAGACGTTGAGAGAGGTTGTTTGGCAATGGGTGAAATTCCTTTCATAATTCTTGCAAATAATTGTGAAAAAAATATTATTAGGCTAAATTTTAATCCGCACATTTTTTTTCAGTTTGTTTTATCTTAATTACTCTTTGAATTGTCTAGTGGTCAGAGTAGTCTGCCATGGATGGTGTGGCCCCGGGTTCGAATCCCGGCTTGGGCATGGATGTGCTTTCTCTCTCATGTCTTGTCCTTTTTTTGTGTGAATGTGTTGTGTGAAAGGTTGCCTACCCTATAAACGGGTACCTATGGCATG
This sequence comes from Uloborus plumipes, assembly GCA_038373865.1. Taxonomy (NCBI): domain Eukaryota; kingdom Metazoa; phylum Arthropoda; class Arachnida; order Araneae; family Uloboridae; genus Uloborus; species Uloborus plumipes. Next base: position 30,107 of record JAXGGA010010600.1, on the reverse strand, counting down.
CGTGTACTGTGGAAGTCGGACTTCACACCAAATAACGGTACAGTTGGAAAAGTGAAGCAGCTCACCCCAAATTGCCAGCCTGGCTGGCACACGACAAGAAGAAGACTCTTTGAATGACCTTAATGTCCTTGAACACGTGTCTATGGACTGTGATTGGAATAAAAATTCGATTGCCATCGAATTGTAATTAATGCCACACAAAAATACAATTCAAGTCAAATAGTGACAAAAGTAATGTTCTGTATTTTAATTGTATTTTATACTAAAAATTAAATAATTTATTATGCAGCAGATGAAAATGTCCCCACTCTGCCTTCTTCTCCATTATATCTCTAAAACACTATTGAAGGAAAGGTTAATTTTTATTGTGAGAAAATCTAATGATTTTCAGCAGGACCGCAAGATTTCCAGTTTGGTTTTGGACTTATCGGTGAGAAGTATAAAAAATCAAAATCAATACTCTGCGAACAGTACCGTTCTAATGGTTTTCTGTTAAGTGTCTTGACGATTCAAACTTTTCACTAATTAAGTTCTCAATTTCCGCGATATATTCCGGCGAAGTTCAAAATTAATTTGAGAAAAAATGAATCATTTCTAATTAACTTATTACTTATCTCCGATAACTTTTCAGCAAATTTCGTCCAATTAAAAATTAATTTTCTTGGCACATTTTCAGAAGTCTCTAATTAGCGGTTTTATCTTCGAACATTCTATTACAAACCGATAATTCATTGAAGTTTGGTTTTGCTGTTAAATGTTACTTTTTGTAAGTTGATTGTGTTCTCTCTTTTGTACTTTATGCAAAGACCCGATGTCTTTTTTGCGTCCGGAAGAGTCGTGTGATAGAATGATATAAAATAATCAGTAAGACTGGCAAAACTCAGTGAATCATGATGTAGTGTGCCGTTTAGTGGCAACACAGGCGGCTCGTACAGGGGAAAAAATGAGAGGGGGGCATTGCCCCCATCAATTTCAAAATCAAAGATATGTGTGCATCGCCTCTGTTTAAAATTTTCAATTATCCAAAAATGTTAATACACTGGCGGAAAAAAAAATCCCAACACCAAGAAAAAATTGCCGTAGAGTAATGAAATTTGGGTAATGCAATTGTCTAGTTAACATGTTAAATTGATTAAATGTACAAGATCACTGGCTACTTTAAGCTCAAGAAAATGCTGTGCAAATGTGAAATTATGTTAATTTAATAGAGGGTGTAACCTCCAGAATTTTGAAGGCAAGCCTGCAAGCGTGCATGCATTATGTCACACAGGTGCCGAATATCACTTTTTGGTATGGAGTTCCATGCTTGTTGCACTTGCTGTGTCAATACTAGGACCGTCATTGCTGACTGTGGATGATGCTCGAGGTGCCATCCCATGATATCCCATACGTTATCAATTGGAGACAGACCTGGTGATTTTGCAAGTCATGGTAACATGTCAGCACTCTGTAGAGCACATTGCGTTACAGCAGCGATGTGAGGGCGAGCGTTATCTGGTTGGAAAACGCCTCCTTGAATGCTATTCATGAAGGGCTGTACTACTGGTTAAATTAACAGACTGACGACAAATTTTCAGTCAGTGAGTTTGGGATAACCACAAGAATGCCCCTGCTGTCGTAGGAAATTGCTCCAGAGACCATGACTCCAGGTGTGAGTCCCGTATGTCTAGGCCGTAGACTACTTGGATGCAGGCGGTCCCCTGGCCTCCTTCTGACCAATATACAGCCACCACTGGCACTAATTCAGAATTAGTTTTCATCAAAAATTATAACAAATCTCCACTCCGACCTCCAGTGAGCTCTGTCGTGGCACCACTGCCGTCGGAAAAGGCAATGGTTTGCAGTCAATGGAATACCGGCTACAGGCTGCCTGGCTCGGAGCTGTCCTTGAAGTAAACAGTTTCTTACCGTTCCTTGGGTCACGACGGTACCAACTGCAGCTCGAATGTCAGCCGCAGATGCAGTACGATGCGCCACAGCCGTACGCAAGATTCGGCGATCTTCCTTCTCAGTGGTGCCACGTGGCAGGTCGGAACTCAATCTTCTTGAGGTAGTACCATCCCTTGCTCATAGCTTCCAATAATCATGCATGGTGGAAACATTCCCACCCAAGTCTTTCTGCAATATCGCGAAATGAAAATCTACCTTCTCGTAGCCAAATTGTACGACCTCGTTTAAACTCGGTGAGCTGTTGATAATGGCTTCTTCGTCTTCTTAAAGGCATTCCTGGCTAACATGAACGCAATTCGTTAAATTTCACGGAAAAATAATACACACGAGCTTCACAACACGCTTCTAAAATAAGCCTTATTTGCATGTTCTGAGTGACGCCAGCTGCGCCACACTTATGCGCGGAGCACGAAATTTCAATCGATGTCATCTTTCAGTAGTATAAATACGCCTACCAAATTTCGTTTATCTAACACAAGTCTTTCTTGGTGTTGGGATTTTTTTTTCCGCCAGTGTATTAATCGATTCCCGTGCTTAAAGAAAAAATTATTTATAAGTGTGTTTTACATTTTCCATTTATTAAGTACTTCCATTTTAAACGACAGAAATGGACGCATTTATTCGTTTTTAGTGGTGCAAGTGTTTGCAGATGCGCATTAATCTGCAAATTAAGTGGAGTCATATTGAAATTAGCTAACACGTGCATCACCTTTTTATTTTTTCCTCATATTCAGACGCACTCTTCTTAACTGGAAGTTTGCCAATTCCCCAATAGCCGTGGAAAGGCAGAATATAGAAATTTTCCTTATTTGACTGGTCTTTAGAATATAAAGATATAAAACACGTACCATAAAAAAGGAGGTTGCAGGTTTTTTACCCATTGTTCTTCTCTTGTAAACAATAAAAGAAACAAGCTAAATGTCTAGTGTAGAAAATAAAGAAAACAGTTCTATCAATGATTATCCTCTTTTTTACTTATATAGCAGGACACTGGTTCTAGAAAGTCATGATCGATTAAGCAACTTGATAAATGTTTCTAAAGGTGGGGACAACTCAAGAAAGAAGATATGCTGTAGACAAGATTCATTAGTACGTTTTTTTCCCTTGGAGAAACAGTTTATTGGATTTTTTTATAATGTTCTTAAGTTTATTTGTTTACTTTAAAAAATAGAAGCAAAGGTTGGCTGTAGAATTTTGCCAATTGGTTCAAAACCTCATTGGTTCAAAACAATCACAGATGAAATTCTAACATTTTAAATACACGAAACAGACTTTAAGCATTAAACCAAAAGACGACAAGATGAAAGCTTAACACTGCTGGTAACTTTTATTTATGGGAAATTCCAACGTTACGGACGTACCGGTTAAACTTTAAACACACATAATTTTGCAAATTTAACAAATGCTTGCAATGGTAACGGAATCTAATATGGTTTTAAAGCGCACTGTATGTTTTCATGACACATATTACATTATTTTCCAAGTCAAATGTGAGAAATTTTGAACTACATTTCTGTGTTGATCGTGCTCAACCATCAAAATTAAAAAAAAAAAAATCTACGAATGTGAGGTTTTCATCTCGTAGCCTTAAAGTTTAAAACTAAAACTTTAGCTTTATAGAATGAGGAGAGAGGTTAAAGTACGCGCCAAAAATTTTTTATATTTTGGTACTTCTAAATGACGCGTTAGTAGCAATGTGAATTGACTTTAAAACCTTTTATCTCCGAGTTGAGTGCATTTAGTAATGACCCAATCCTTTCAATATTTATTGAAGTGAGTGATTTTTGCTTTGAAATAATATTAAATACAGTCAGATTTTGAATAAAGTTTAAAGCAAGTTTTTCTTCCCTTTTGGACGGCAATAGTTTAAATCTAAATTACTTTTCCATGGATATTCGCTTCTTCCATAAATATACACAGTATCAAAAGCAAACAGAAACAATCGAGACTCAAATGCCAGAAATGCCATTTTGTTTCCCTTAGTTTTAATGATCCATTTTACATTTGCTTGAAGATTTCTTTTTCTTTTTTCTGAATTAAACGATGGTTTTCACAGATAAAATATTCATTTCCATCTTGAAATAAAGTATCTGAAAACAGAGAATGCTTAATGGATTTTTATCGTGATTTTCTTCTGATGGAGCAATTCAAGTTCCATTTCTTACCCGTGAATCGATAAAATGCGATAGTTGAATTATTTGGTGAGTAAGATGATCTTCATTTTTCGGAAAAAACCTATGTTGTATCAAATCATGTACAAATCATAGAGAAATAAATAAAAAACAGAAATTTAGAATAATTATCCTGCTGAAATCATGACGAAAAAGAAATAAGGGCAATTTCACTGTTAGGGTCGAATGAATCAAAATTTAAATATAATTGTAATTTTTTGTATTCAAGGAATCCGCAACAAAATTCAGGACAGTAAAAATAACGTCAAAATATATAAAACAAAAAGAAGGAAAAAAAAATGATTTTTATCTGACCAGATTTTTATCTAACCAAACTTTGCTTTGATATCTAAATATATTTCATGAAAGTTCACAAAAACTCAGTTTCAAATATCCTACTTTACATGTGAATTGGCTGAGAGACACCCGAGTCTGCAAAGCATTCTCATTAAATCTTCTACAAAAAGTTAGACTTAGGGTGGCAAATGGCGTCTTTTCATTAGTGCAAAAATACCCAATTCATAACAAAATGTCTGATGTGGACCCTACACTAATGTCTTGTACTGTTCATTTATTTATTAATCGATCTCATTAAATCTTTGACAAAAGGCTAGACTTAGGATTGCAAATGGAGCCTTTTCATTAGTGCAAAAGTGCCCCAAACGCATAAAAAAAATCTGATGTGGATCCCACACTAATGTCTTGTACTGTACATCTATTAAATAATCGATGTTTTTTTAAAAACTCGCAAAAAGAAAGCACGTGGAATACGCACGTTAGAAGTGATATACCTCTTAAATTCATAACTTTTAAGATATGACTGAACTTAGTTACTATCATAGGGAGTAATTAAAACACAGGGTGTTGATTTCCTTTTTGAATATTAACTAATCAATTCACAGAAAAGTATATAAGAAATCTAAGAATAGCTATTAAAATTTTTTAAACTATACAAGGCAGTGGTATATAAAGCGATGCTTTCAAATTTTGAGTAAAACGCATTAAATGTTCGGATTGCAAGTATGCCTTTATTGAAGCAAATGCACCCACAGCTCGATCATAGCATCCTAAGACTGCAGTTTCGTCCTTATTGTGGACTCCTCAGTTAGGAATAGCCAATGATCGAGCTGGAGGCAAAGATCCTCTTATTGTAGCTAAGACTTTGCATTTGCTTCAGTTCTTCAGTTGACTGTGGGTGCATTTACTTCAGTTCTGCCTTAGCCCTGGCTTATGGGCGGTAACTCATTGCATATGCCTTTATTATTTTTCCTTTTTTTTTTAATCGTGATGCATAGCAACATCTACCAATAGTTTTATATTAGTGCTAACTCTTGCCTTAAAAAAGTTTCTCCTACTATTTGTATTGTCTAGTTTCAAATTTTTAATTTTAGCACGAACATACGTACCTTTGCTTCTCCCAGCTTCACATTTTGAAATACTTTCTTCCAAAACTATATTCTATCTTAATTTTTTAGACAATGTTTTAACCACAGTAGAAAAATTATGCTTAAAATTATGTAGAAAGCAGGGATTATAAAATATTAAAAAAAAAAGAAAAATATTTATCTTATGCAAAACATATATATCTTACAATAATCGCTGCATTATAATAAAAATAATTAAATAAAAAGTTGTCATTTTAAGGATTGTTCCAACTTCAAAGCTCTTAAAGCCCCTCAAGAAAATGTCGATTTTAATGAAATTTTGCAAAGCCTCATATTTTTGGTAGTTAGAATAAGATTAGAGAGTAGGATTAGCAACAGTTTTATTTTTGGAAAACACTTTGCAGTTAAGGGCCACCTTATATGTATTTGCATATATTTCAATCTCTAGTCGAAGTAGGGTAAGTGCTCCAGTAGTCGGCCATTTGAGATCTTTTGTTGATCTTGGCTAACCTAGAACTTTCAGCTATCAATACAGTAATACAGTAACAAAAACAAGGTAAAACTTTAGAATGAACTTTTCTGATAGTGAATTACCTACTTGTTTCACAAATTTAAAATATATATATATATATATATATATATATATATATATATATATATATATATTATATATATATATATATTATATATATATATATATATATATATATATATATATATATATATATATATATATATATAATATATATATATATATATATATATATATATTAGGGTGGACCGAAAAAACACTTTTTTTTATTTCGAATTTGTAATAGCGCGGAAAAGTTGCGAATTATGAAAGCAAAAAGAAGGGAAAAAAAATTATCGAAATCGGTTGATATCTTCCGATCGCGCATAAGGCCTAAAGTTTGACAAAAAATGAAAAAACTTCATTTTTGCGATTTTTTTTTGAAAAAATTTTGAATAAAATGTTTTCATTATTTTTTCGCGCAAAAAAGTTTATAATTATGAAGACAAAAAGAGGGATAAAAAGGAGTTAAAAAAATTATCGAAATCGATTAACATCTTCCGGTCGTGCCTAGGGCCTAAACTTTGACAAAATATGAAAAAACATCATTTTTGCGATTTTTTGTTTAATTTTTTGAATTAGATGTTTTCGTAATACAATAGTTTGTAACGTTTACTAATATAACCTTAAAACATTGTGCTTTGATTTCGTTTTGATCAGTTAATATCTTCCGGTTGCGCATTAACCCCAAAATTACCCAAAATAATAATTAAAAAAAGTTACTTTTTACGCGTTTTTGGTTTTTGATGAATAATTTTTTGTGAAAAAACCGTATTTTTTTTTTGAGACAGACTGACAATAATATAGAAAAATAAACTACCACAGGTTCAGTTCCATGTTATCCAGTTGCGAAAAGCCTTAGAAACTCTCATGCGCAGACGTTGGGCAGCAATTAAGGCAACGTCGCTCGCCTGGCTACGGTTCTCTTTCACTCCATCACCGCCTTCCTAAGACCATGTCAGCTGTCTGCCTATATTGTTTTTTCAGTCTGCGCTTCTATGTAGTAATCGCAGTGTACTATTATTTAATTCAATCTAGCTGTTTTGATTTTGAAAATCTTGTAGTCTTCTGTAATGATGTAGTTTCCTGCTGTGTGTGGACTCTGTGATTTAACAAAAAGTTATGTAATTACAAGACAAATACTCTAATAGCAAGACAAATATTTGGCTGCCCCACTTTTGGCACTCCAAAGAACTGCCATCAAACTAATTGCCTACCTGCGAAGACATCACTATTAATTTCTAGGGCCAAATTTAACCTTCCTTGAGTACGGCACCTAATGATGTCCTTGCCAGTGGACGGCTTGTTTGATGGCAGTTCTTTTGGAGTACCAAAAGTGAGGCAGCCAAATATTTGTCTTGTTATTAGAGTATTTGTCTTGTTATTTGGCTCGGCAATTGTATAACTTTTTCGTTAAAGCACAGAGTTCACACAGAGCAGAAAACTACATCATTACAGAAGACTACAAGCATTTCAAAATGAAAACAGCTAGATTGAACTAAATAATAGTACACTGCGATTAGTATATAGAAACGCAGACTGAAAAAACAATATAGGCAGACAGCTGACGTGGTCCTAGGAAGGCGGCGATGGAGTGGAAGAGAGCCGTTGCCAGGCGAGCGACGTTGCCTGGATTGCTGCCCGACGTCTACGCATGAGAGTTTCTAAGGCTTTTCGCAACTGGATAACATCGACTGAACCTGTGGTAGTTTGATTTTCTATATTATTGTCAGTCTTTCTCAAAAAAAGTACGGTTTTTTCACAAAAAAATATTCATAAAAAACTAAAAACGCTTAAAAGGTAACTTTTTTTAATTTTTATTTTGGGTAATTTTGGGGTTAATGCGCAACCGGAAGATATTAACTGACCAAAACAAAATCAAAGCATAATGTTTTAAGGCTATATTAGTAAATGTTACAAACTATTGTATTACGAAAACATCTAATTCAAAAAAATAAACAAAAAATAGCAAAAATGATGTTTTTTCATATTTTGTCAAAGTTTAGGCCTTAGGCACAACCGGAAGATATTAATCGAATTCGATAATTTTTTTTCCTCCTTTTTATCCCTCTTTTTGTCTTCATAATTATAAACTTTTCCGCTCGAAAAAATTATGAAAACATTTCATTCAAAATTTTTTCAAAAAAAAATCGCAAAAATGAAGTTTTTTTTCATATTTTGTCAAATTTTAGGCCTTTTGCGCGATCGGAAGATATCAATGGATTTCGATAATTTTTTTCCTTCTTTTTGTCTTCACAATTAGCTTCTTTTCAGCACTATTACATTCGAAAACATCCAATTCAAAAATTTAAAAAAAAAATCCCGAAAATGAAGTTTTTTCATTTTTTGTCAAACTTTAGGCCTTATGCGCGATCGGAAGATATCAACCGATTTCGATAATTTTTTTCCCTTCTTTTTGTCTTCATAATTCGCAACTTTTCCGCGCTATTACAAATTCGAAATAAAAAAAGTGTTTTTTCGGCCCACCCTAATGTATATATATATATATATATATATATATATATATATATATATATATATATATATATATATATATATAATATATATATATATATATATAGTATATATATATATATATGTTAAAATCCAAGCTGTTTTCAACACTAGTAAATGCTCCAGTAGTCGGCTACAGAATCATCTTAGCTGAAAAATAAGCAGAATCGCACTCTTGGATGATGGGCACACCATTCAAATTGAAATGACTCATTACTAATTCAAAAAAAGTACCCAAAACTTAACTGACACTGGTTGATGATTGAAGATAGGTACATGAATATGTGAATGCGTCATATCTGATTTTGAATTAAAAATGTACTATTTATGAGGAGTTATATGTCGTTGTGGCCTACTACTGAAGATTGGCCGACTACTGGAGCACTTACCCTATAACTTATCTTAATAATAGAAATGTACAATAATAAAGATGAGCAAAACAGTATCGAAATATCAGTGACGTAAGAATTGTGTCTCAACTATCTACTTAAATCTTCTCTCATTCAGGGATTTTCTAAGGTGTTTCTATTTTAATTTTACATACCTTTTTCTGCCTTTAGATTACCTGGTTCAAGCTTTCGCATAGTTAAAACTTATGCATGAAATAATGCACTGCTTAACAAATTTAATTCGTGATAGCACCTAGATTAATAATCGGCATGAATTTCATTCTTATTGTTTTTGATGAAATTTTAAATAATTATTCATTATTTAAAAGTAAAATGCGTTTTTTAAAACAAAGATTATTTCTGACAATTGTTACAAAATCTTTCAGAGAAAAATACCAATTGTTCCATAAATACTAAGAAATTAACGTTGCTGTTGCTTTCTAACCTTCAAAATACCAGACAACCAACAAAGTTCGTGCGGTTTCGAATGTTAATAAATAAAACACAAAAAATTGGGTTTAAATTAAATTTATTCAGAAAAATAATCACCATCAGCAAGTATTACCTTTCCCACCTAGACAGAAGACCATATATCCCGCTTTTATAAAAAGTTGGGTTTTGAGAGTTAAAAAAGTTTTTCCACCTCGTTTTCCAAATCCTCTCTATTTTGAAACCGCCGATTATGCATATGGTTGTTCATTGCCAAAAACAGGTGGTAGTCACTTGGGGCTAGGTCTGGTGAGTACGGAGGGTGGGGTAGAACTTCCCACTGTAATCGTGCCAGAGTTTTTTAAGTGATTCTTGCTGTGTGTGTTCGTTTCACTCAATTCATGTGGTACCCATTTGCTTAGCTTCCATCGTTTCCGAAGCTGGTGCAAATGTTTACGAATAGTTTCATCACTCACATTGAATCTTAAGGCAAGTGCTTGACATCTCTGACCTGAATCCTGCTCGATTGCCAGCTTGATCTCGTCGTTGTTGGCCGTTGATGGTCTCCCGGAGCGAGGTTCATCTTCCAAATTTTCATCCCCCGAGGCACATTTCTTGAACCACTTCTGACCCGTCCGTTCAGCTACAGTACCTTCCCCAAAAGCAGTGCATATCTTACGATAAGCTTCTGCAGCTTTGGTACCAAGTTTGAACTCATAAAGTGAACAAGCACGAATTATTGCGTTTGACACGGCCATACTCAACTACAGATTTTTCACTTAAATTCAAAGTTATCAAACTAATCAAATACTCTAAATAATACTGCATTAAATAAGCTTTAATTTGTATACAAAGATACCCCCACCACTTCATTCTGTTTACTCAATATAATCCAGAGAAGTAAACAATAAATAAAAACCGCATGAACTTTGTTGGTTGACTAATAAAAAATAGGCCTATGTGTACCTGCATGTCTATCAATGGCATCGTAGCTTTTAGGATGAAACGATTTTGATTTAGTTGTTTTTGCTCGAAAGCTGACTTGTTGGAGAGTGTTCTTCGCAATGATTCAAGAGAAAATGTTTTCAGCAGTTTTTCTTTTTTTTTTCTCCTCGGAAATTCGTCTTTTTAAAAAAAATTTGCTCAGCCTTTTTATTTCTGAGCTGGAGGGTTGTAAATTTTTAAATTAATCAGTTTTTTGTTCACTAAATTTCTTTAATATTATTTTTCTATTGTTTTAAAATGAAATGATAACAAAAGATAAAAGAAGGAAAGGGGTGGGGGGAGTAAAAAGCACAAAACCAATTAAAAGTTTGAAAAAATAAGAGAAAATAAATAAAACAAAACATTAATTACAGTAAATGAGCTTTCTTTCATGCTTTTTTTTAAAGATAAAATACATTTTCAAGTGTCCAAGCATATGTATTATTTTTCCTCAGTTTAAGATTTAAAAGTTAAAAATCTATTAGTGTTTGATCGTAAAGACTTTATCAGCAAAATATGATACGCAAAGCAACGAGTACAAAGTCTCTTTTTTTCTGATTATTTGAGCTCTAACTATTTATTTTTTCATGCATGTAATATTTTTTGGGATGTTTCGTTGCTCTTTAAAAATAAAGAAAAAAAATATGGAGAAAAAAAACATTAAGAAAACAGCTAAAAATGAAATACCTGAACACAAAACATTTGAAAGTGATTTGCATTGCGGGTATATTTTGAAAAAGAAATTTGAGCGTTCTTCCTTTGTGTCCTTACTTGAGAATCGATGATGATAAATAGAAAGTATTAAAAATGTTTCTAACATTAATGGGCTTCTGTTTTCTTTTTCAAGCTGAATTTGTTTATGCGGCTAATTGTTTTTATTCAGAGCCAAGTTTTACTCAGAAAATTAAATAGGTAAGTAAAAATACTCTTTTAATAACGTTTTGAGTAAACATGTTTTTATTTAAAAAAAGATAAATGGCATTTTAAATGTGTGATGCTTTATTTATAAAAAAATAATTGATTTAATCTATAAAAACATATGAAGCTTTTCTTTTATGCTTTTTATGTGTATTCTAGATTATTAATTGTGAATGGTTTTAATGCAAAATATTTATAATTTGAAATTGTACTAGAGATGAAAAAGGTCGGAAAAAAAACCGGAAACTTTCGGAAAAAAAAAACGGTTTTTTCCGTTTTTTCCGAGGAGGTTTATTTCCACTCCGGAAAAATAGAATTTTTCAAATTTTCAATAAAATGAAATTAAAATTTTCAGCATAAAATGATAAATAATGATAAATTTCAGCATAAATGATGTACTCAAAAAGGTTGGGAATCACTGGAGAAGACCGACCAGTTAATAACTGGTCTTAATTTGTTTCAAAAGCATTTTTTTACATTAATTTTCAAGTTTTTTTTTCCATTTTATTTTTAAGAAAGAAATGACTAGAAAATCTTTTGTTTGTATAATTGTTAGAAGCGTTAATTTATTGAATCCTGCATTTTTGTTTTTCATTTAAATCCCCTAAACATCTTGATGCAAAAGCATATAGCCATTAGTTCCGTTTTTTTCTTTATTTAATTACATTGCAGGTATCAAAGAGCATTTTTTAAATTGTGTACAAAATACTAGTTTTTAGGGTAATTATGAAATATGGATACTGAAATTGTGCTAAAATGTTCAATTTCTGGTCATACTCCCGGATAATTTTCAGCTTAGAAAGCAGAAAAGAGATAAATAAAATTTATCCAGTTTTTAAGGGAATACTTGAATATTGGTCATTTTATAAACATTACGTTCTCTACTCTAGGAAAGCAAACTTTTTAATTCAAAATGTTAAAACAAAAGAAAATAAGTACAGAAATTTGTTAAAAACACATTTTAATATTTTGTAATAAGTGAACAACTGTTCAATTAGCTAAAAAAATAATTCTGATTAAATTCCAACTTTTGTAAACACAACAGATTTTATAATTGGCCTACTATTAGTGTATTTTTGATATTAAAAGTACAAATTATTTCTTATGAAAAATTACATATCGCCACTGAAAGGTAAAATTATTTCATTATTGATAAGTGCTTATGCACAAAAATTTTCATTTATTAATATGAATTCTTTCATACAGAATGCATTACCTCACTTTTTAACTGATTTTCTTTATGTACTTCCTCTACTTTGTGTATCTATAAAATAAACTGTCACATACATATTTAATTTTATATCATAGATTTATCAATTTTCTGTTAAAAATTGTTAATTTCCTTTTGGTATTTACATATTTTCCTAAATTTTATATTAATATGCAATATTACCAACATTATGACAGCATATTTACAAAAAAATTAATAACTTAATTTAAATAGTTTACACATCTTTCAAAGATTTTTTATGTGTCTAACAATTCAGAGTTCAAATCGTACTAAGATAATAATTATTAACGTTCTGTGTGTTTAAAGTAACACAAAATATATAATAAATAACTAAATAATAATAATAAAAAACTATATTAAAGTAAGTATACTAACCTTTATTGCAAATTCCAAGCAGAATTCAACGCTATCAACTATTAAAACTCTCTCAACACAACAACTCTTCACAGAAACTTCTTTTACAAAACCAACTATCTTTTAGTGAAGAACTAATTTTACTTCTTCATGAAATGAATAATCATAACTTCAGCCACAGAACTAAGTTTCCGCTGACTATGCGAACTAAATGTATATTGCCGTGCTTGCTAAGCACATAATAGAATCTGCAATTGAGCTCAAACTGAGATATTGCATTTTAAAGAGATGCGCCTCCATATATTTTGTTGTGATGACTTTTTACTCAGCAGATTAAAAAAAAGTTTCCAATCACAAATGACTACAAAACATTTTATTAATAATACATACGAAACAGAAAGCCACCTCTGGTTAATTACTCTGGTTTTGTTGAAAACAGTGCAGTAAGTTGAAACTCCAGTTTAAATTTTTGTTCAGATTTAGAAACCATTACGCAGTTTATAGTTTTCTATTAGAAATGTTAAAAAAAAAGTCATTTAATTTTTATTTGGATTTAGATTGGGTGGGGAAAAACCAGAACTCAATAGTTTTCATTTTTAGATAGTGAGGTTATATTGCAAGGGAGAAAAATCATTCTGATTTTTCTTTCAAACACTATTATTGATGTTTGAAAGTATCTACTTATTATTTTAAGTTTTAAAGGCAGTCTAAAATAGAAAATTTAATTGTAAGGGTTAGACACACTTTATCCAATATTAACAGTGAAATGACAATATGATTCATTTGTGGGGTTTGACCAAGAGAGCTTTGAGTCATAAAACAGAAAGGCTATTTTTTTCCTATTAAAACCTACCTAATTATGTGTATTTATGTCATCAGGAAAAAATATATGTGTTGATTGCATATATTTTTAATGATTAAACTTTTAAATGGTCAAAGAAAAACAAAACTATTAAAAAACGCCTTTTTTAATTGTAAAAAAATCAATTTTTCATTTTTTTCCAATTTTTCCGGAAGAAAACAGGAAAGAAACCGGTTTTTTTTCCATCGCTTCAAAATTTCCGGAAATTTTACATCTCTAAATTGTACCACGAGAAAACATAAACAATCAAGGTAGACGTAGGTGCTGATGATTTTGCTCGAATTTTTACATTATTTCTCGAGAAATACAAGACTGTATCAGCGAGAAAGAAACCATGATCATCTGAAATAAATCATTGACAAAAGCACATCAGCACATGTTACCACTGGAGGTCCACCAGAGAAGCAACTGTCACTTGAACTGTTGCATTGTAAAATGTAAGTTGAAGTTTGGAATAACGAGGAAAACAAAACTTAGCTACGCAACCGGATTAGGGAAATTGGCTTCAAAATTGCATCGGCACTTGTTCTCTTTGAGGTCTTGGTTTTTATCAATTAATGGAATTTGCATTAAAGTGTTCAGTCCAAGTTCAATTTCATGCATTCGACAACTTAACCCATTAATGCCTAGTGTCCCTTTTGGAGGGACGGTCCAAAAAAGGGTGTGAATTTCCCCCAAAACAACATTTCAACCAAATAACAGTGTTAAATTAGTACCTTGGTATTGTTTCAATTCATTATTAATAGATTGCAGCACATAATCATTGTAAAGTGTGTTCTGTAGCAGTTTTAATATGACGTTCATCAAAAATTACATCGTTCACAATCTCAAGAAAAAAAAGCTAAGTTTTCAAAGTTATTCTCAGCTTCCCAGTTTATGTTAATTGATGATTTTATTTCTTCTCATAAAATGTCTTTTTAAATATTATATCGTAGGTAGATAAAAAATTAGTAAAAAAAGTATGTACCCTGTGGGGTCTATCGTAAATTATTTTACTGAAAGAAAATCAGAGCGGATCCCGATATAATAAAATATAAAACGCATACTGACACAGATATGGTATCCTTACGAGATTATACTTTGCTGAAAGTAGTACTACTTCAACCAACTTTTTTTATTTTAGTAATTATCTTTTACATACCAATCTTATTACATCGCTACTATTTTTTGTAGATCTTTTATATCACAGCGTGGCTTGTTTTATGAGCAAAATTTTAATGCTTCGTTAATTGAATTTATTTTTTTCTTTTCAAGAAAACAGTAATGTTGTACTAAAATGAACACCCAATTTTGTGCAACGTTAAATTATAATCATAGCAGGTACTGATATAACTGTTTTATTAAAGCATTGAAAAATAATTAACTTTCATGTATTTAAAAGCTGTATGTTCAGATAGTTAAAGAGTAGAGGAAAAATAAATTAAACCAAAATGTCACGCAATGAAAGCAATAATCGATCATTTAGAATAATATGTCCACAGTTCGATCACAGGGATTTAATTAGGGTCGATGTATTACCTTAACAACGGAATAAAAATGGATTATTTTTATGTTGTTTCTTGCAAGGAGTAAAGGATTGCGCAATAAAACTTATGATTGAGAACAGGATCGTGAGTAATAAAAGATTGAAAACCGCTGGCTTCACTGCATATAAATTTTTACCAAAGTCCATGATTCACCTCTTACTTTCTCTAAAACTAATCAACTGCATTTTCCTGGATTTCTTCATTGAGGCTCATTGTCGCGTAGATTCTTTACCGAGTGTGAGCTTCAGAGTCTTAAAAGTATTGAATTACATCAAGGTTCCATCAAAAGTAATAAATAATCAAAGTATCTAAAATAACAGAGAATATTATTTATATTTTTCAAATACAAGTAACTAAGTGTAAAACATAACATAACTTTTCTTACGATGCGTTTCATGCGAATCTCGATAGCAACAGATCTTTAATACGATGTTTAAAAAAAGACGACAATTCCATCTCAACCGATATAAATCTATGGCAGTTCTTTATCTTCAGTATCGAGCCTCTCGCTATCTAAATCCTCTGCAGAAAGATGAATACTCTTTTTCCTCAACTATCCCGAGGCTTAGGAGGATGGATCAAGGACATCATAGAGAATTTCTTTTTGGATGAAAAAAGAGATCGTGCCCTTATTCTGATAACCATGGAATGCATCTTATTTAGGTTAACTCTCTTGTCTATGCAAAGCTGCTTACAGAACTGTGGTTTTAGCAGCAGATTATCCATGCCATAATAATTACAAACTGGGTAAATGTTTTTCGACCTAATTATCTTATGCAAAAGAAACAAAGGAAAGAGAAAAAAAAGACCTATTCAAAGATAGAAAAAACAGGAAATATGTAAGCAAAATAATTTTAAAATTTCAATACAACTAATGTTGTTTTTAAAAAGTTTTTTACCATAAAATTATGCTACATTTCCCTATTTCATAGTAGTCACGGAGTATGCACCTTGTGGATATTCCTTTGGTATTGATTTGCATTTTTGTGGGTTTTTAAAACCTGGAAAATTCCATTAAATTCCAGATTTTTTTTTTTTTTTTGCACTGCGCTATCCTGTATTAAATATTTCTTTACAAGCAAAAGAAATATGAGCTCCCAATTAGCACAATTCGTTTTTTTAAAGGTTGCAAAATGGTTATTAACGTTGTAACAACAGCTTAAAAACGTTTATAAAACGTTTAAAGGTTATTCGTGCTACCGGGGGCTAGTTCGATATTTCCATGATTTCGCTCTGTAAGAGTTCTCTAAAAACAGTCACGACATTTAAATTCACAGAATTCAATCGATCTCAGAGCCATAAAAATCATCTTACTTTTACTTCTAAACCTCCAGCATATACCTTCAGATTTTTAACAGAATTTAATCCAAAGTGACAAGCAGCAGAAAATCATTTTAGGAAACTGTGTCGTTGATAATTAGAAAATAGCATTCCCACCTGCGACTTGATTTCTTTAATTAGCTTTGCAGCGCTCAGTGAAAAAGTCTTCGTTTAAAGTCTTAACTTTATCTCTAATTGAGTCTTAGCACAGTACGTTAGCCATGTTTGAGGAATTAATGAGTAATTTTATAATTATTCTTTCGAGTGCTTTAATTTGTTTGAGTCTAATGAGGGGAAAATATTTTGTTTCAAAAGGAAGTTGATTGCTTTTGCTGCAGATTTTTTTTAAATTCAACTACTACAGCTTAAAAAGCACATTGCTCTGGAATTTTCCGACCGTTGCACTAAAGTTAACACCATCATTTTTTTAACTTTTTAAATTGTATTTCTTTTGTAGAAATTTTTCACACGAAGAAGCTCTTTTGTTAGTAAATTTTAAGCTACTAATTTCATAAGCTTTTCTTATGAAATAGTTCTGTGCTTCTATGATTTTTTTCCTGACGAGCTTCACATTTGAACTTTGATTTGAACATTTTAAAGGCCTTTTAATTTGTAAAAGGTTTTGGGAAGATCCCAAAATTTTTAAGTAATTGAGTTTTGTTGCTTAATCGCAACACAAAGCGACAAAACTTAAACGACAAAACTTACAACGATAAAATTGTATTTCGACTTTTGTCCCTAAGTCCAGACCTCCAAGGACCCCCTCCTAAAAATTAATAAATTTGCGTTTATAATTTGCGGAATAAATAACCCCCTCCTCCCGCGTGTGAAAAAAAAAAACTTGATTTGATACAATAAAGTTTTTTCTAATATGTAGGCTTGTTTTTCTTTCTTTAAATGTATTTATGCATTGTTCTGTGCAGTTTTACATCTCTTGTCTGTGTTAGCATTATTATTTTACGCTATACGGAAAGATAAATCTATTCGAAACTGAACTATGTGTCGAATATTTCTTGAAAGACAGGCCTGTCATTTAGGGGGGGGGGGCAGGGAGGGGGTCAATTGCCCCCCCTTGG
The DNA here is from genome assembly GCA_038373865.1 of Uloborus plumipes. NCBI lineage: Eukaryota > Metazoa > Arthropoda > Arachnida > Araneae > Uloboridae > Uloborus > Uloborus plumipes. The sequence continues at coordinate 12,427 of JAXGGA010010600.1, read as the reverse complement.
ATTTGAGAAATCAGTGCATTTACGTATAAGTGGGCGTGGTTTTTAATGTTTTCCGATGAAATTGCATTGTGTTTGGACCCTTTGCCCCCCCCCCCTCCCCCATGGAAAAACTTGAAATGACGTCCCTGTTGAAAGAGAAGGTTCTCACGGACCACACTTTGGAAAACCCTGCTCCACGGCATAGTTTAAAATAACAGTGATACAGTCGACGCTCATTATAACGACCACTCGTTATAAAGACCATCCTAATATAACGACCGGTGAGAAAACCCCCAACTGTATTTCAATATACGCTATGTTCTACCTCTTATAGCGACCACTCGGTATTAAGACCGTTTTCTGTACGACGGAGACGGTCATTATATCGAGCGTCGACTGTATAATGGATTGAGGGTTGAAAATTAGGTAAAAATTTATAATGTAAAATTTCAAAACGGGTAATATGAAAGTGAAAAATATTATAAAGGCAATTTTGTAATTGAATCGGAGAGTGCAAAAACAACAACAGTAACAAAAAATCGATTTTTTTTTTGTGGAAACAAACTATGAGAGGCAAGATACATGTTGAGGTCAAAAATCACGTCAGTCATGTTACTAATTTGAAAGATATGGGCCTGTTATTTGAACGTTTACCGTAGAAACAATGCTAGAATTAAGACGTTTTTTCTCTCTCGTGAACAATTTAAAGTTCTGGACTTGCATTGTCTATGCACTCACCGATTTAATAATTTTCAGTCATTTAATTTATTTTCACAAAAAGTATTTCAAGTTAACGTTTTATTTTTTTATTTATTTAGTTTTTTTTTTTTTTTTTTTTTTTGATCTCTTGTAAATTTTTTACCAGTTGCATCGTTATACTTTTGGAACAGTGATATTATCAAAATTCAGTATATATTTAAATATTTTTTGCACCACATTCACAAGGAATTTAGTTAAGCAAGCTACAAAGAAAATGGTTATCGAATTTATCAAAAGGTAATTAGCAAATTTTTACAAAGTACTTTGATGTTCTGAAACTGTTTATTTCAAAATAATAAGCAGATTAATTTCCAGGAAAGTTCAAATCCTTTCGCAAATCCTTCATGAATTCAAGTAAAGTAGTTTAGTATGTTGTGGAAAGAATTAGTGGGATTAAGGTGTCGGTGAATAAAATCCTTTTTACTTCGAATAACGGGAATACGGAAAAAATTGATTCCAAGGTAAATTACTAAGAATTCATCCTTTTAATCCTATAATAATGAAAGACTTACAATTTTGAAAACGTGTTGGAATTTTGGTCCGAAATTTCTGATTTGTTCCTCTTCCTTTTATTTATTTTCATTAAATGAGAGGAATCAGTTTAATGGAGTTAAAATTTATTAACACTAAAAAACGTATTGAACATGGGGTGGTCTCATTTCGTTCTCAAAGGTGAAATTACGTAAGGGAGACTGGGTACGGTTGTGATAATTTTCATTTGCTCCCCCATAGATCCCTTAGCAATGCCTGTGAGCTGGCTTAAAGTTGTTTTTATGATGAAGTGTTTATTTGCCTGCTTATAAACACTAAAATTTGCTCCCTAAGTACAATAGTTAACTCACAGGACCAAATTAAACAAAAAAGGAAAAAATGTTGCAACCGACCCCACTCCAGGGGCGGTTGTGACAGTGCTTGGGGTTAGTTGTGACAAGTTCAAAAATACAGCAAAACAGTCTAGAACACTTTTAATTTCAAGTAATATTAAACATAATTCAACATAACCTTCATCTGGGAAAGTTTAACATTTAACAATGTGTCTCGTTCAGTTGAAGTAGCCTTATACCAAGTTTTACAAAAAAATCAGGTTTTTGAAATTTCGTAACGTCTGTTTTGGCAACATTATGCACATCCTGTGGGTCATAGCCGTGTCTGTTCATAACAATTCTCAAGTATCAAAGAAAGATTCCACATTTATTTGTTTTATTGAAGCTTGTTACTCTTGAAAAGCTAGTTGCATGAGCTACACGAACAGACGTGAAACATTTCTATTCATAAATGAACGGAACCATTTCTCAGCAGTCATTTTACTCTCATATCTGCTTTCAACGTATATGTAAGCTCAAAAGCACTTTATTATGAGCAATATAACCTATGCACAAGTTGTTTTTATTGTGACAGCGCCGGTCGGCTCCATCGCGTTTACGAATGAATGTTTCGTAGCAAAGACTTACGATTAACGTTGCATTTCCAAAGCTGTCCGTAAGAAAAAAAAGTTTCACTTCTTTATAAGCTTCTTTATATTTCATTAGGTCACATTGCCCTATTTCTGTCTTCTCCAAGCGTATTATGGGCATCAAATATGATAAAAACATGTTTTACTCGTGTCACAACCGTCCCCACGCAATTTGTCACAACCTACCCCAACCCACTACTTTTGAAAACAGCAATCGCCATGGCAATACAAAATAGCCTGCATAAAAAGTAATCACTGCTATTTTGTTATTAAGGTTCACCACTAACGCGGAGAAAACTTTCATTTCTCTATCTGTACCCATTCAACAGGAATTACTAAAAGATATCGAACAAAAAAACTTACTTTTACTGTTAAAAAGTAACCAACCCCTCTGCAAGCGTTAATGTCGCTCGATGGCTACCGCAATGCTTTGACACACATTCAGACAAACATGCTGATACTCTCTCTCTCTCTTTGCTTCAACCAGGTATTAATTATGGTTTAGCTAATATGACGACTGTCAGAACCGCCCCGCGTCACAACCGTCCCCCTATTTGTAGGTAAATAAAAAAAAAAGAAAAAATAGAAAAAGCATATTTTGCGATTACACTCACATAGAGTATTCCTATTATTTTCTACATCATTTTTATTTTGGAGATTCTTTGACGATTTTTTTCAAAGCTCTTTTTTTTCTAACTTTAATGCCTCTCCTAAACTTGTATTGGTTTAAGTGTGCTTCAAACAAGTTGAAATTTTTAACCATTTGAAGGGTGGTGGTTTTGCTGCGAAAAAAACCAATTAATTAAAAATCTTCATTTTTTCCGAATTTTTTGAGTGAAAATCACTTGAATGAGTCGTTTTTTTTAAGTTCAATGAACACCAATATATGGAAAAGCAGTGAAATTATGTATTTCTATTGCTTAAATTTCTTTTCCAATTCATATCAAATTTTAAAATTAAAAAAAAAATAGAATTTTTTCGAAATTTGATTTTTTTTATTGAAGCTAAAACCAATTTTTAAAGTTTTTCCCGAGGTATTCAATTACGAAATTACGTTTTTGTAAATGATATAACATCAATTTTGCATAACCATATATCGCCTTCAACTTTCGATGAATTTCAATCGGTGTCACACCACGCAAATTCAGAAAACGAATGATTGCACGCTGTTCAAGTAAGGAAAACGTCGCCATTTTAAGTATCGAAAACAGTTCTCCTTCTTGCGACCGGTGTTAAAATTCCATCCGTCACATAGTGCTGACATCTCTGTAATGTTTTGACAAATAACGTGTGCTCATTTTAAAACATTGCACATGTTTCCATGTCTTTCCAGTGTGGAGAAAAAAATTCGGAGGCCTTAGAACTGGAATGCACCTCGTACAGGTATAACACATGTTTATACAAAAAATGGCGAAAAAGACAACAACAGCAACATAAAAAATTCATGACAAAAAGTCGATTTTAGATAACAATTAAGTTTTTAAAACACTTTCAAAGCGAAAGAAATTTGCGGTCTGCAGCTATAATGGCACTGACCATAAAAATGAGTTTTCATCTAATATTACGTTTTTGTCGGAGCACTTATATTAAAAACTAAAGGCCGCAACTTCAAACAACCACTTTAAAAACAGTTCTTAAAAACCAATATTTTGTGTCAAACTGTTTGTGTTTGTCAAATTTGTGACTTGCATTGGTTGAGCATTGCGCTTGCGACCACTTGTATCTTGTTTGTTATCGTATCACAGGCCCGTCATTTAAGGGTCAGGGGGAGGGGAGAACAATACCTCCCCCCCAAATTTGGGAAATCAATGTATTTATATGTTAGCGGGAGTTTTATTTTATTTTTTGTTATTTTTTGGTAAAATGTACATTAAGTACGTATCCTTCGCCCCCACCCCGAAAAAGTTCGAAATTTTGGGCCTATCGTCCCTTCTAACCTCCTTTAAAACATGTAGTCATACTTTCCGATCACTTTGCAAAATTACTTTCATAAACACATCATCTAAGTGAAAATAATCATGTTAGTGTCATTTTAAAACAATTATTGTACATATTAGATATAGTTATTAAATCATCTTCGTAGTCTTGATTCCTTAAAAATAACAAGAGTATGGTTTTAAGCATATTTTACATTTTATATTTGTAGACTCAACTTCGTTTTTTCTTACGTGGGAATTGTGCCTGATCTTTTTTCTGTAATGGATCTCTAATTTTTCCGCTGTTCATGAAGAGAAACAAAAAAGAGGGAAAGAAGTGTGAAGTAGGATTTGCCCGTCTGCACTACTACAGTAACTCAATTTACCCTTTTTGTAATGGTTAAAGTAAGTGATGTAATGCATCAGCTGTTGTGTAACTTACAAGAAAAAAGTCTGATTAAAAACAAAGAGAGAGATGACCACGAGAAAAGCGACAAAAAGGAAAGAGTGAGTAAAAGTGAAAGTGAATTCTTTAACAGAGAATTTTATTAAGCAATAACAAAACTTTCAACCACTTGTAGCGAAGTGAAAATATTTTCAACGTTTACTAGAATTACCTACAAGATCAAGTGGATAAAAGATAAACTAAATCTTACTGTTTCAATTTTAAATGCTTCCCATACTTTTTGAATGATTTAGGAAACAAAATTTTGTGCACATTGCATCTAGACTAATCTCTGAGAGTATCATTGTTTTAGTGAATGAAATCCTTCTTGCATTTACCCAAATGTGATTCTTCTTATCTCATATACTAGGTGGGAAATGGAAGCATTCCGCCTATTTCCACATAAGGCTTGTATAGGTAGACAATCAATCACATTATATACGTCGAACTAGGTATTAAAAAAAATCCGATTTCTTTAAAATATCAAATTTCTAATAACACTGAAAAATACCTGCTCTCATTGTCTGTATGTGCAATTTTTTTTTTTTTAATTTGAGTTTATATTTTCGTTTGCCTGTGGGGTTAATAGTTATGCAATATTCTTTAATTTTAACTCTTTTTTAATATACAATTTATTTAATATGATATTGAAATTATTACTTCCAATAGGGACGAAACTACTTACTAGTGTAACTGTTTTTATTAAGGTGCCAATTTGCGCCTTAAAGAGCTTCACACACTTTGCGCATTCGCTTTGATATAATAAACAATTTAATGGCGTCGTTCTGGAAGACTGCGACAAAATAAGTGAGGGTGCATTTTCAAGTCGAAAAAGGATTAAAACTTAAGGATTAAAATCTTTTTTTTAACGTCTTTAAAATTCTTGTTACTAATGGCGTTTGATCATGTTTAAAGTTTTAAGGCTTTCCATAATTTAAAAAATGCTCGTGATGATACCGTAGAATTCAAAATAAATGTACTAATTATTATCTCCATATATTATTTCTCTAACCGTATCCTATACCCGGTCGAAACTCGCTCATTTCTTTATCGAATTGCATGAAAATTTATGATTTTGAAGCTTATCCCGCGGGCTATTGACGAAAATTAGACCCACCCTCTAAAAAGTGTCGGTTCGTTTTTTATTCGAACTTCAATTTTTGGGCACAAAATTGACTCTATCTAGCGAAATAATTGTCGTATCGTCTCCATTTTGATTTCATTCGAAAGATTTAAAAAAATGCGTTCTTTAGAACGTTTCTCCGCTATCGCCGTGTAACGAGAATCTCGAAAATCCACGTTTAAGCGACTTATAAGCGATTGAAGTTTGAAAAAGTTAAATTTTTTGCTCAACTGTTAAAATCGTTACCATTGTTGTTCAAATCAATTTTAAATGCGACATTTCAAGCCAAGGCTTAGCTCGGTAAACCTTAATTGTAACTTTTATTGTTTCAAAATACTATGGTAGTTTTGCGATAACGTTAGTAGGGTGAGTTCTGGTAAGTGCGTACCCTTTTTTTCAAAGTTCATGTTCTCAAGGATGCTGCTCTGTTGAAAAATCTTGTACACTCACAATTTTTTTTAGTTTTCTTTCCAGATCCTTTACTAAGATTTTCAAGCATATAATATGTCAAATAACCCATAAGCATAATTTTTGTGACCTGGTTTATGACACCTATTCTAAGGTACGCACTTTCCCTACCTAGCGAGGTAAGTGCGTCCACCTTAAATTATGTGAATATGAGCAGGAAAAAACTTCTGGCACATATTAAATATGTTAGGTAGTTTCCTTGGGATAATTCCTAAAACTAGAGATCAGCACTTTCTTGCATGGATGAAACGCAATCAGTGATATCCCACGTGTCTTGCGAACAACTGTGATTTGAAGATTGAGAGAGTTGTGTCTGGGATTCTTCCTTTGTCCTTTTAATAGGACAAAGTGAGCAAATGTAAGTTGTTTTTATTTAGTAATAATCACTTATAGTCTACATAGTTTATTTTGGTTTAATACATTAATCAGTCTGTGTTTAAGCCAGGGTTCGCACTTACCCCTTCTTAAATGTAAAATGAGACATGTGCGTCCAATAGCGTTGTTGTAAGTGCGTACCCCTGTGATTTTCCTTAAGGTGTATGGTAGATCGTTAGGTGAAATGAGTGAACAATTCGTTTTTTTTCTTTTCTTTTTTTTTTTGAATAAATACAGTTTTAAAATATTTTTTCTTATTAGAATCAGCAGCAGTAAGAAAAAACACAAAATAAAGAAAAAAAAGGAAAATAATTGATCATGCTACGATACTTGTACTTTTTTTTTCTTGTACATTGAAATAGTTTTTCACAAGGTGTTCTTAATTTTCTTAGATTTAATTTATTCGTTACTCCACCTTCATCTTTTGAATCAGTTGGTTCCTTATTTAGTGTTTCACTTAATTTCATTGCTTTATTTGTAATTCTGGTTTAAATTAAGTATAGCTTATGATCGCTATTTTCAACGAAAAATTTACTAACTGATATCTAAAAGCAAATATATTTCAGAGGTACTGAATGAAATTGAAATCTTATGCCGCATTCACTGTAAATATAAATACTTTATGTAAATGATGTCGGATTTATCATCGGCTTATAAAAGAGTTATAAGCAAAATTAAAGGTGAATTACGAGAGTTGGGTTTTTTACGTAATGGTACACACTTGCCTCATCATAATACGTACTTGCTCCGCATAATAGTACGCATATGCCTCATGCTAGTGGTACGCACTTGCCCCATCATAATGGTACGCACTTACCCCAACCTTACTTTAAAGAAAGGGAAAGTGCGTACCATCATATAAACAAATTTTAGTTAGAGTCTTTGATCAAAATACCCCATGTATTTTATTAGTAGCTATTACTCTAAGGAAACAACTTGCATTTCTTGACTTCAATTGCTTGGTATGACTACAAGAGAAACTGAAACAAAACCTTCTCTATCTTTACTTTAGAATTTTTTTGAAGACATTTAAGTTGTCTCTGATTGTGTTTCGTCTATTGAATCCAGGCCTGAATTCTACCTATTGAAATTATCATTAGACAGTTATCTAACATAGTCGATGTGTTGCAGAAGCCATTTCAGGACAGTGTTCATATAATTCCCAGTGGACGCACTTACCCCGTGGACGCACTTACCAGAACTCACCCTATTTAGTTTAGTAGTAGCCTTGGGTATTTGATTTTAATATAGGGTATCACTTTTGTAGTAGTTGTAAAAGTGAACGTGTCTTTGATCTCTTTGAAAAGTTGTCAGAACGACGGCAGTTGATGGCGATGTTGTGCAAATGTACAAGATTTTACAATGCCAAGGAACAGGGTTCCAATAGGCAGACTAACAGGAAGGTGTCTACTACCTAGACAATATTAGACAATTCAACAATGCTTTGGCCTTCGCTTCAGTCAAAGTGGACTCAGTTAACATTCCTGGCAGAGGTCCATATTGTTTTAAACTACATGGTCAAGTGTACCATATGATCGGGAACTTGCAACCTACGGCAGGGACTACACCAACTTACGCTGGACTTTTCTTTATAAATTTCGTCACTACGCTGCAACTTCGGGCAGATAATGAAGCCAATAAAAATTGTCGTATTAAATTTTAAGTTTAGAGTTTTTTTTTTTTTTTTGCGGAATTCCGCACGGGTCACCTAGTTGTTTATTTAACCGTTTTAATGTCTACCTTTATCTGTCGCGCACAATATTTATCATCAAAAATTTATCGGCATTATCTCAAACACTAGAGAAATAACACTTAATCAAAATATTTGAATTATCAGACAGATTAACCTGCAATTTTAGTCGGAGTATTCGCGCACGCAATGACGAGACTGCTGTGTAGAAAGCGTATTACATCTGTTCCATTTAACTAACACAATTTGCAGCGATCCCGTTATGGGAATCAAACCCATAACCTCCTGTATTGCACACAGGAAAGTACGACGGAAGCCGTTTATCAGTTATTAGCTTAAAAAACTAATTCAATGGACGTAATAGGAAAATTTTAAAACTACTATGTTCTTAAATTCTAAATCTCCATTTTTTTAAAAATATTTTAAAATAATAGTGTTACTTCTTTAAATTGTGAGGGGTCTAGTGACACTTTCACCATATTATTTATTATTAACAAAGCGTAAGCTAATTCGAAATAAAATGAAAATTTTTGAACAGAATTTGATTGGTATCAAAAACTAAACTTGGAAAGGGCTCGGTGGTGCAGTGTGTTTGCTCGTCATTCTTGAAATCCCGAGGCGGCGGGTTCGATTCCCGCCCTTGCCCTGGTTGTAACTTCCTTCGCCGTGCTGTAAATTGTGTCCTATTTCTCCTATGTGTTTGTCCGGACGCAAAACGCATACTACGTAGTCTTTATATATGTCGAAGCTGATTGGCTTCTCAAATAATAATATAAATCCTAATAAATAGTAAATACATTAAGGACCATGGAATATTTTTTAACGTGAAAGTCTGTAATAAAGACATTCTTTATAATTGTATTTTTTATCCGAAACTATTTCAAATAATCATTAAAAAGTTGTTGTTTAATTTTGGAAGACCAAGACATAAGTTAAACGAACTACCTAACATTGTGGAATAGGTTGCAATGATAGTTTTTGCAAACCTGTAGACTTGCTGTGAACTATATGAATGGTGTATAGATATATGTAACGGGGTGGAAGGACTTATCACTCTTTTCAAATCGCCTATATAATTTGCGCGAAGGTTCCAAGAAGAAGGTTGAAACCATATGTTCGAAAAAAGTAATTTGAAATGGCAACAATTAGTTGATCTAAGATGGCCGCCTTGAGCGTTAACTGCTGTTCTGCTGTATCTTTTATGACTTTATGATTATTGTAATAACCCTACAAGTAATTTTTATAACTCAAATATGAATTCCTCAGTATAGCATAAAATATATTTTGTGTGCGTAAAATGGTGCGAGAAAACTAATCTGCAAATTTGTGTTTTCGAATAATTTGTGAAGTACGTCATATTGACATGCAAACGGATATTTTGTGTTTCGTAAAAAAGACATGTTTACCATTTAAATAAGTGAAGAAGAAATACGGATTAACTTTACAACAGCAATGCCACTGCATGCAGATTTAAAAAGAAAATCCATCAGGTAAGCTTTTCTTTTCATTTTAGAGAGTTTTATGAAATTTATTTAGCGAGCAGAATTTGCGTCTAAGAGTAAAAAGATACAAATATTAGTTTTGAAAAATATGCTTCAGCATTTTATGGAAATATTACAAGAATTTTATGCATTTAGGAGTATTTAAAAAATTATTCTCTTTAATAGCATACATTTTAATCTTGACTTGTTGCATTAAAAATAAGGTAGGTTGAAAACAAGTACAACTGTTTAAATATTAGAGATTATACTCGTTTGTTGAGTGAAACAAAAAGTTTTTTTTTTACCTGTTGCTTGTGCCGTGTTATGCATTTTATATACTGTTAATGTCGATATTGCAGGTAGTTTATTAAAATGCAGGATGTTTTCGCATACATATTTGAACCGAATTGTTGTATTTTATCTTTTGGGCATTCACGCAATGAATATTTTATTTATATTTCCTATCTTCAAAATTGTATAAATGAATTTGTCACACATCATGTTCAGTAAATAGTTACTTCTTATAGCTTTTTTAGAAATTAGTTTTACAAACAGTTCTCCAGTAAAAATGTTCTGGTAATTAATGTAATTCCATTAATGCAAATTGGCTGATAATTAACTCCAAACACTCGTTAATAATCTGGACAAGAGAACTGTTATTTAAAATAAAAGTGAATGATGGATTTAAGTATTAGCCGTACTTTTTTTTGTATGTATGGGACAAATGTAAGATTGGAAGCGATGTTTTTACGTCTATCTTTTTATCCCTTACCCTCATGTTTTACAACTGATGAAAGTTAAAGGTAACCGATTTGTCCTTGCCTAAACTGATTAATACTCACATAACTTAAAAATAGCTTCGATTTAGAAGTTACCTCTAATTTAAGTTATGTTCGACACAGCAACTGGTCGCATCGGCTGCAAGTTGTGATCATGTCGTACTTAATAGAGCTACCGATAAGCCGATAATGCATGAAAACACATTATGGGCACTTACCGCACTGACCACTAACGTGATCAAATCAACCAACCGGTTTAACCTGTTTTTATGTTCCAACACAACCTTAGTCAAGAACTATATTTTTCAGAAAATAAATACATAAATAGGAACAAAATTGCCGTAATTCGGCAGTTTTCTCCTTTATTTGAGGGGGGGGGGGGCGGCATCCAATGTGCCTTTCATTTCAGCAGATAAAGTAAATCGTATTTGTGTTCAGATACGACTCTGCTTTACACAAGAGTATAAAAAATAAATATGTAAAAATAAGTCAAATTTTATTGCTCCGAAATTTGTCTGTAATAAATAATTCATATCTTGAAGATATATTCATTCTGCATGCTTTTATAAGTGCCCTTTCATTGCTAACTAAAATTAAATGAAGATTTAGTCTCGGCACATGAATAATTGGCTAGTTTAAAATCATGACAAGTTTTCACATACAGTAAACTCTCGGTTATCCGCGAGGGTCTCGGGAAAGAAACAAACGCCATTAATAGATTTTTTCGAAAACGCCAGAATTTAAATTTTGTTTCCTTAACATATCTTACCCAAGAATGTGGTGTACTTTGTCCAATAAATTATTTTACCTGGGCGTTATCGTATGTACCACTTCTTAATATATTTTCTATGCTTGCGAACCTCAAATACAAATAGTTTTTTTATGCTGTATTATCGCCACTGTTTGCACATATTACATTTTAAGTAGAATGCAATTATTTTTAAGCAAAAGACATTTTTAATCTTCATTGCCCCTTCGGATTATCCGCGATTTTCGTTATCCGCGATACCCGTGACACCCAATTTCGTGGATAATCGGGAATATACTATAATTTGAATATAAATATGCTTGCAGAAGAATGTTTTCTGTAGAAATCGTATTTCGACAGAATGTCATTAAATAAGACTAATAAGAAAAATAATATTAATAAGAAGAAAAAGATGGCTTATTTCATTGTTCTTGATAAACCGCAATCCCATTTACAAAGTTTTGATGGCTTTGATTTACGAAGCTTAAAAACTTCACTATACTCAAATAGCTCGTGAAACGTAAACTAAATGTGAGTTTATTCTTAAAATTTCCAATTTTTTATAGTTCCCTGTTCTCTGTTAAAAGCATGAAAAGTTAGTTTATAATGTTTTTGCATGTCAAAAGAAAGTTTAGAAATCTAAATCAAACCTGATTGAACTCAGACTTAATATAAAAGTACGGACTGTCTTCAAAGAAGAGGAATTTTTCAAGAAAATAAAACCTTTTTTCTTTTACAAAACGTATCGAATAACATGCATGCGCTTTTTCGTGAATGCTTGTGCAAAAATAGCAGTGCTGTGAAATTCCTACTTATATTTATTTCTCGTTTCGCGCTCAATATTGTAGTACATTCTTTTTGGGCTATAGGCTTAAATAGAGCTTCTTTTAAAAGATTTTGTTTTACATTCAATCATGGATTTTTAGATTCCTTTTAGAAGTCTGTTATCTGAACGACTCATAACTTCGTTCAAATCTGACCCTAGATCTGATTGAGGCTATTTTCTGCTATGCAAACCCTGGTAATACGAATAATTAATATGACTTCTTAATCCAAGTCCATTTAACCGTTTATATCCCAAATTAATTTAGCAAATGTTGACAATCAGTCGGGTCTAAGGCCCCTTACGCCTTAAGGGCCCTTAGAAAACTGTTTCCAATTGCAGGTACCATCAGTCGGCCTCTCAAGAAAGTACAAGGAGTGGTACTTAA
>JAXGGA010010599.1:0-46094 GCA_038373865.1 Uloborus plumipes | reverse complement strand
TAACTTACTTTTGAATCCTTTCAACTTTTGTCATTTTAATATAACTTATTCCTGATTGAGCAAAGATATTTGTTTTAACTATTATTGTTATTATTTCTATTTTTTTTTTTTTTTTCATTTTTTTTTCTCTTTTTCTTGTTCCTTTTTTTACTGATAAAATATTAATTTATTTCGTTGTTTGTTTATTTTTTTGCTTCAGTTGTGTTTTGATAATTTTATTGAGAACGTTTTACATGGCTATTTTTTTTCTTGCCTTCATACTCTTTTTTTTGTTCTGCAAAGAGTGATCTCTTTCTTCCTATATGTTAGATATGAAGTTGGGTTACTAGAGTCAAAGGCAGTGTTCCTAACAGCTATTGCAAGTTTTACCCCTGAAAATAGCTTAGTTAAATATGCAACATTTCAGCAATTTCTTAGATTTAATATTTGTAATCCTCTCCCCCTTCCCTCTCGTTCTTATTCCTTGTTGATTAATGTCAATATCAACGATTTAATGAAGCACAAGCCATTTTTGTTTTGATCGAGTGTAAAATTTTGAAGAAGTTTTTGTTTGCCTCGTTTTTCCTCACATATCTTTTGTCTCAACTACTTCATATAAGGCCTTAAATGCAGAATTTTACGATTAATTTTCAAAAAATTTCCCGGGGGTTCCCAAATGAGGGGAAATCTACACCTTTCTTAAAAGAAGTCATTGCATCGCTCTTCTGATATCCATGTCACTAGCGAGGTCAATCCATTGGAGAACAAGAAAACATAACGAGAGGTTTAAAGAGCGAGAAAAAACACGGGGAACTTAGAAGATAAGAAAAAAAATTGTTTGTACCATTTATCGGAATAGTAAGAACGAATAATTCTCTGATGAAAAATCTAGGGGGGGGGGGGGCAAAAGCTCCACCAACACTCCTGAAATTTTTAACCTGTGCCCCCCCCAAAACTTTTGGTCACGCTACGCCTATGTCTACAACAATGCTATTTCGTAAAATTTCGACCGAATGATTGGGTTGAATTTCCAAGAGACATTGTGAAGAACATCTAAGAAGCTTTTATTATCTTACCGAGAAAGTAGAAAGTTTTGAAAAAATAAATTTGCTCATTCGTCAAGAGAATGGATACGGAGTTCAATGTTGGATGCTTTCGTAGAGTATTTTTAAATACCTCAGGTTTTTTGATTTGTGAAATGTAAAGGAGAGATTTCTAAACACTTGTGTATTACGTATGATTTCGTTTCGGAATTCAATCCAAACATAGTCTACATTACTACAAAAAAGCAAAACTAAGAATAAAACGAACAACTGCAAATCAAAGGAATAATATCTCAATTTAGAAAGAGAGGGGGGAGGAAAATATCCGATACAAGGAGTAAAGAGTTCAGATGATCCAGTGGCATCCTGATGTAATTTGTTATTTTTTCCATTTCCTTTGAGATTCTGCCAAGGCCATAAAAAACCCAAATGTTTTTTAAAAGGGCAGAATGTGTGGAATAACGTGTGGTACTATGTTTTGTTGGTTGTTTTTTTTTTTTATTTTTAATCCATTAATGCCTAGCGTCCTTTTAAAAGGACGGTCCAAAAAAGGGTCTGAATTTCCCCAAAATGAGCATTTCAACCAAATAATAGCGCTCAATTAGTACCTTGGTACTCTTTCAATTCCTTATTAACAGATTGCAGCACATAACCATTGTAAAGTGTGTTCTGTAGCAGTTTTAATATGATCTTTATCAAAAATGACATCGTTCACGATCTCAAGAGAAAAAGCTAAGTTTTCAAAGTTATTCCCAGCTTCCCAGTTTATATTAATTGCTGATTTTATTTCTTCTTATAAAATGTTTTTTTAAATATTATATCGTAGGCAGAAAATTTTTTTAGTAAAACAAGTATGTACCCTCTGGGGTCTATCGTAAATTTTGAGGGACGATTTTTCTTTCCTTAATAAAACAATTATTTTTTTACATAATATTTCTTTTATTACGCCTCATCTTATACAACACACACACACAATATATATGTGTGTGTGTGCGCGGATTAACATCCACATCTAACATGAGGAAAACTCTGGGACACGCTGCGTATAAAATCGACAACTAAGGGTACAAAGTGAAAAGAAAGACTTTTTTTTAATGTATAAAACATTTTCTTTCCCAAAAAATTCAGCTGGCAACTAGAAATGAGAAATTTAAAAACTGAATCCCTCAAACTTTTGCTTAAAAAATATGCTTACGCTTTCTATTTAGTCTCAGTTAATTTAAAAAGAGAAGAAAGAGAATTAATGGAATGTAGGGGCATGCAATATTTCTTCCAGGAAGGATTTTCTTTTAAATCATTAAATTTTCCAGCTGCTGTAACCGTCTAGAAACTAATTGGCATTCTATTCTTTTGTTCTTTTGTAAAAAAAAATCTTTCAAAAAGGCTTTAAAATAGTTAATCTCTTTTCCTTTCATGTCAGGGGGATAAATTTATTCATTAAAGAACGGTTGTAACTATTTTTTTTTTTTTTTTTCTTTCTTTTCCCTCCTAGCACGTCCGTGAATCAAATTTATTTTGAGATAATGTTTTGTATTTAACTATCAACCATTAAGTCATTGTAGAAAATGGTTGCAAACAGAAGCAGATTTTAGGGGCCCTTACCCCCCCCCCCTCCCCAAAGAGAAAAAAAAATCTGTGATACCATTAACTATTGTTTTATTTCTTCATAACATAAGAAAACAAATAAGACTATTTCTTTTTAAAAAGCACACGCAGATACATATAAAGCATCTATATAATGTATAAAATCAAAGTTTGATGACGTCACAACTTGCGGGTCAAGCGCTCTCCTGTAAAATTCCCACAACGTACGATTATGAAAATTGATACAAAATTAGTCCGCATACTGATAGTATGCACTTCAAACACCGATTTTTTTAATTTCGTCCTAAATTTCTTAAAACCTAATTAAAAATATGTGATTCACAGCGTATTCCTCCATTTTTTTTTTTTTTGTGCACTATATTTCACATTACTCATGAATGGCAGCAGTCTTCAGAGTCAAATCTTAAGAACAAGATATATTCTCGTATTTGAATAAAATCACTTTGATTTTCTATGAGAGTAATATTGCAGTCGGCCGTCAGGGTGAAAGAATACATAAAACTCACGAGTTTCGAATTCAAATGGGCGAATTATTATCACGATTCTTTCATTGATTCTTCTTTGATAGAAAAAATTAATATTCTGTTCTTAATAACCTCTTGTTTTACTCATCGTGACAGTTTTTAAGTAATGCTGTGCATTATTATACCAATTTGACTGAATTATTATACAAGAGGTTTGTAGTTGATTGGCTTAAAATGTTAAAAATGATATTTTACCACAACACTCGAAGTAAACTAGTATGTAATATTGTTGTGCTTTAAAGTAGATTAATTGGCTTTACGGTTTTAGTAAAAACATATTAAAAGAACCTCACGAAAACTTTATTTTTTTCATATAAATTTGCATGACGAGGGGAGGCTTTTTATTTTTTGATGCCGCTCCCAAAATCTATTTCTGTATCCATCCATGGTTGCAGATTTTACGCTTGTTTTTCCGCAGCTTTAAATATATTGTTGCTTTTAATGATCTGACTGCTGTGAAGACAATGAGGTTATTTTACTCATCGTGACAGTTTTTAAGTAATGCTGTGCATTATTATACCAATTTGACTGAATTACACAAGAGGTTTGTAGTTGATTGGCTTAAGATGTTAAGAATGATATTTTACCACAACATTCGAAGTAAATTAGTATGTAATATTGTTGTGCTTTAAAGTAGATTAATTGGCTTTACGGTTTTAGTAAAAACATTTTAAAAGAACCTCATGAAAACTTCATTTTTTTCATATAAATTTGTATGACGAGGGGAGGCTTTTTATTTTTTGGTGCCGCTCCTAAAAACTATTTCTGTATCCATCCCTGGTTGCAGATTTTACACTTGTTTTTCCGCAACTTTAAATATATTGTTGCCTTTAATGATCTGACTGCTATGAAGACGATGAGGATGGCTCAACTTGTATGAATTGTAATTGAAGTGAAGTTCGCTTTGTCTGTCTTGGTAAATATGCCTTCCTGGAGAAATGTTTAGAATTAGCTATATGGAGTTTGTGCCTCGAATTTAAAAAATAATGGAAAGGAGGGTACATATAAACACACGTACGTATATGAACATGACATGTTTTACTAAGATAACTTCATGCAAAAAGTCTTGAAAAATTCTCAAGTAATGGCAGTTCTAATCCAACCTCTTAACCAAACTTTTAGAACAATGAGCCATTGTATATTTCTGTGGGGACAACTTCTTTGTGTCAACGGATAAATTTATCAGTTTTCTTCGCGTGAAAATATATTTTAAACTAACTGTGAAGCAAACTCAACTGTTGCAAACCGTTATATGAACATTCAAGTAAATGTATGACACAGTTTAATTTTTTTTTATAGTTAAATTATTTTTTTTTATGAAAGTGAGTGTTAAGGTAGCTTTGCTCATAACAAGCGCAATATTTCCTAAATTAGAACTGAAAAAAAGATTCCCCTTAATATCATAGAAGAAAGTGCTTTTTTTCCTTGATCCAATAACAATATGTCCAGGGTTGTCATACCGAGCCAACCATTTGTCTTTCTTCGATTCAATGAATTCTGGAGAAGAAAATAACTCGTAGGAATATTGAAAGAAGTCATTAATATAAAGCGAAACCGCCTTCTTGTACCGGAACGTTATCGCTAAAGTGGGTCAACACTGGGCTATTGATTAATCAATCCTGAAAATCCGTGTGCGCTTAAACCTCTTTGAGAACAACAGTGTTTTCTAACGCCTAAAAATTGCTCTGAAGAAACTAACAAGAAGTTCTGTCAAGAACTAAACGAGCCTACTTTCCCGTACATCGACATCGGCATTAGCATCTGATCAATATTCTCTTGATTATCTGACACTAAAAATTATGTCAAACATATCTTTATAGCACTTAAAGCTGATTTCTGAAAGCAAAATATACCCCTCTCATCAGATAAAATAGACACGTAAAAAGTAAATAAACGAGTCAATAAAGTTTTGTCGCACCTTTTAAAGAATAACTGTTATAGTTCTTCCGTAGAAAAATTCCACAATCGTTTTCAAAAGAAAAAAAATAAATAAATAAAATAAAAGTACAAAGAACTTCAAAACACATTTTATCAAAGAAAGAAAAAAAAGTCGTTCGTTAATAAAATGTCTTGAATTTCATTTTTAATCCGTTGCCAGTTGTTAAATATAAATAAGGAATAAAATGCTCTCGTGAATGAAAAATTTTTGTTGACAAAAAAAAATCGTCTGATAAAAAAAAATAATAATAATAAATTAAACAAAACAAATAAATAAATAAACAAAAAATCGTCTGCCCAGTCAGTCATTTTTTCTGAGCCAGCATTTCCGCCATGTTTGCGGAGTCGGAGTCGGAATCAGAGTCCTCACAGAAGATTATTCAGAAAAGTACTTTACAATACATTATTTATCAAAACCATTTTCTTACAAAGTTAGTTTGAAGGAAATCCGCCTTGAAGTTCAGAATCAACATTCAATTTAAATTTCTCCGTAGGCGCTCATGTTAAAATTTTTTCTGAACGGTTCATCATTGAACGAAAAATGGTTCAAATTGAAAAGTAAAATATAGGAATGAGCCTCTCCGAGATCTTTCGAACAAAAAAAAGTTTATTCAATTCGGACGGTTCACTTAAAAGTTATTAGGTGGGGAAAGGTTGTTTGAACGGTTCAATGTTGAACGAAAAAAATGTTCAAATTGAAAATTTAAATACGGTAATGAAGCATCCTTGCCGAGATCTTTTGAACAAAAAAAAGTTTGTTTAAATCGGACTGTTCATTCAAAAGTTATTAGGTGTGAGGGCTTATTTGAACGGTTCAATGTTGAACGAAAAATTGTTCAAATCGGAAATTTAAAAACGGGGATGAAGTATCCTTGCCGAGATCTTTCGAACAAAAAAAAGTTTGTTTAAATCGGACGGTTCACTCAAAAGTTATTAGGGGTGAGAGCTTGTTTGAACGGTTCAATGTTGAACGAAAAATTGTTCAAATCGAAAATGTAGATACGGGAATGAAGTATCCTTGAAAAGATCTTTCGAACAAAAAAAAGTTTGTTCAAATCGGACTGTTCATTCAAAAGTTAGTATCGCGGGACCGGTTGTTTGAACGGCTCAAAGTTGAACCAAAAATTGTTCAAATCAAAAAATCAAATATGGGAATGAGCTGTACTCGCCGAGATCTTTCCAACAAAAAAAAGTTCGTCCAAATCGGAATGTTCATTCAAAAGTTATTAGGGGGGGACAGACAGACCGACCGACCGACAGACCGACCGACCGACAGACCGACACACAAATTCCCCATCTCAATACCCTACTTTCAAATTTTTAATTTTTCGATATTTATTTCATTGTTTTGTTTCTTTTTGACTTTTTTTTACTTGGCGATATTTTTTTTACTTGGCGATATTTTTTGGACTTGGCGATATTTTTTGGACTTGGCGATATTTTTTGGACTTGGCGACATTTTTTAGATGCATTAAGCCAATTTTAATGCTTTTTTCGTCTCTTTTATTTTTAACGGGAAAGTAGGCTAAAAAGTGTTGCAGTGGCGCCCTCACTGACGAGACTAATAACAGGCCTGATTCTCTTTTTACGGAAATTTGATTAAAATCGTATAACATAATAACAATTTTTAGAAAATTTTAAATTGTTGTATAAATTTCCCGGCTCTTTGAGGGACCCAGTTCGGAATAGGAGTTTGAAAAAAAATTGTAACTTTTACTTTTGAGTCTTGGAGAACAGTTATTTTGTTGGATTCTGCCGGATCCAACGGAATTCAACGGATTTACGCCGTTCTGATCTTGAAATTGTTTCGATTGAAGATAAATTAACAGCTTACCTTTTTAAACGGAACAACAATCATTTAAATAAAGATTATTTTCGTCCTAAATTTACTATTAGGGATGCACCGATTAATCGGCAGTACCGATTAATCGGCCATAATCGGCCACTTTGCCGATTGTGAATAATCGGCGAAATTGGGCCGATTAATCGGCTGAAAACATATTTTTAAACATTATTCTTTAAAGTGTACCTTCACTAAGAAACTATGATTTATAATTTTATTGACAGTAACAATAATCCTCACAGTTGATATAAAGTTTTTAATAAATTAATTCTCCTACTTTGAATAAATGTACACAATACACACAGGCGATGTAGCAACATTTTTAATGTCGCAATAGTTTTCTCTTTAGCACAGTGCTTTTAGATAACCTCTAATTTTCACAACAAATACAAGTCTTGAATTAAATTGCAACTGATTATAAAATTTTAAATTAAAAGTACTCATAAATTAGAGTGCTTACAACAGAGCTCTGCACCCTTTTTTTAATTTTTATGTCCAATTAATTTAATTAACAATGTGTTAATGTAATATTGACAATTATATGAAAATTGGTTCGAAGAAATTTGATAAAATATTAAAATCATATTGCGAAAATTCGGAAAATGGAAAAAAAAAAAACTTCTCTCAGAAATAAATTACTTTCTATTTCTAAACTCGGAATTATATAAGAGAGAAAAAACAGTAATTGTGGAATTGGCAGTATTAAAAACAATCATCCTTATCATTAATCGGTTCAGCCGATTAATCGGCCGATTATCAACAACCGATTAATCGGTAATCAGTAATCGGCCAATTTGCTTATCGGTGCATCCCTATTTACTATCACTATAAATATCTGAACATGTATACCAATAAGTTAAACAATAAACTATTAAACAATATGAATGCAGAAGAATCTGTTAGTTCTATGACTTTGTTGTTTCAATCGCTTATTTTTGTAGCTTTATCAAAAACCTCTCTATCTCGATTTTTTCCGATATCCCGTGAAATCTGAAAAAAGCTGGTTCGACTGTATACAATTTTCATAAGTTTGATGGGGGAAGGGCACCGTGGCTGTTGCTGACCTGCCAAGAAATTTCAATAGCGCAATCTACTCCATGACCCCCCCCCCCCCACACACACACACAACGTAGGGCATCCCAGGCCGAGGTATTTATACGTCTGTAATGACGCCGCATCACGTCCTAAAAAAAGAAACGTCCATCGATCTGGGCCTCGGACCAACTGTCTCATTCACTCGTGCATTGGAGGAGCGATTTGTCAATGAGAGTCTTCGCCGCCTCCTTCAATGTTTTTTTTTTTTCCTCTCTTTTCCATTTTCCTCTTCTTTTCCTCTTGCTCTCTAGAAATGACAAAGGAGGGAACTGATAAAATTATAACAACTGACCCAGCGCGCCAGCACTTGGTTGCGGTCATATTAAAAAAGTTAATTAAGGAAGGTTGGGTGGTTTGCAGTAGTTCTTTCATTTTTTTAATTTTATATATTTTTTTACAAATAATTTTTTATAAATTAAAACTTTTTGTTCACAGACTCGAAAAAAACTGAGCATTCAGAAATAATTACAGAAATTTTAAACAATAATGTGTGCATTTAGAGCCAGAAAATACTGGTGACCTGGATGTATTTACAAGAGGGGGGGGGGGAATACGAGAGAATCTAGCAGTACAACAGTAAAATGAGTAGGTGAGAGGATTCGCTAGCCGCTGTTCCCTGGAGGCCCCTTGGCCGTTAATGTCGAGGTCTAAAGGAAAAAGCTACGTGATGGGAAAAAAATCCTGCAAAGTGTTTCTTAAAATTATTTTCAGTTTGGGAAAATTAGGTAATGTTAAATTAATGAGTTGGTATCCTTTTGAGAATACTACTCATGTTGTTCAATAAGCATGATTTGCAGATGTAAAAGTTTTTTTTTCTTTTTCTTTTTCTGCATATTTTTACACTTTGCTTGTTGAAGTTTAAAGTGGAGAATATTCAGTCACTATTAATCCTTCCTCATTCGAGGATTCTTTTACTTCGCCTAGCAATGTTGAAAGCCTTTATAGTATTCTTTCAATTGAACTTACAAAAATCAATACTATATTCCTTTTATTTACCTTTTATTTATGTATTACACTGCGATGCAAAAGTTTAGACAAAATGCAAATATGTGAATAAAATGAAAACTATTCAACGAAATGCTTTCAAATGTCTACTGCAGGTACACAATATGGTCCCAAATACGTGTCTGGAGTTCTTATAACTATAACTGGAATCAAATTTTGGATATTACAAAAGACATTTTTTTACATTGTTGCAAAAGTTTAGACAATAATCAGATTTTATGCAAATATCCCTTTAAATGTGATTGGTGGAGGAAATGCGGGACTGTATTATTCATTAATAAAGTGCAGAGATTGCTGAATAAATAATCAAAATCTCAAAAGCTCTTTAGTTCTCGTGTAAAGAAGATGAGAAAGTTTGGAAGCCGAAATTTGAAAATGAACCTACTTTATTAATTTTTTGTCCTTTAAATCGGCTCTAGTATGGTAGTACATTGTTTTTTACTTTGTGGAGAGCAAATTCAGACATGCGTATCGATCAAAAAGTCCAAGGAAAATTAGATTTCTTAAGGATGAAGGAATTTAAAAAACGGCTAAGACTGACGATTCACCCCTAATCCTTCAACAAAACTTCAACTTGGGTCAAAAACAGCACGTGACAGCATAAGTAGATGAACAACTGAATCGGAATGCATAAATAAAACCAAAAATTGTGCCTGAGCCTTTTCGGACAGAGTGTCCCAAATAAGCTAGATTTTAATGTGAAAAGCAGCATATGTATCATCGTGACTAAAAAATGAATGGTACTTTCTTTGATAAAAATTATTAAAATTGGGATGGCCTAGATGAATTATAATTCTTTTTGTGAGACTTGAGAAATATCCAATGATCATATGCTGTGCTGCTTTTACCAATAAAATCTGGCTTATTTGGGACACTCTGTCCGAAAAGGCTCAAGCACAATTCTTTGTTTTTTTTTTATGCATTCCGATTCAATTGTTCATCTACTTATGCTGTCACGTGCTGTTTTTGACCCAAGTTGAAGTTTTGTAGGATTAAGGGGCGAATCGTCAGTCTCAGCCGTTTTTTCAATTCCTTCATCCTTAAGAAATATAATTTTTCTTGGACTTTTTGATCGATACGCATGTCTGAATTTTCTCTCCACAAAGTAAAAAACAATGTACTACCATACTAAAGGCAATTTAAAAGACAAAAAATTAATAAAGTAGGTTCATTTTCAAATTTCGACTTCCAAACTTTCTCATCTTCTTTACACGAGAACTAAAGAGCTTTTGAGATTTTGATTATTTATTCAGCAATGTTTGCACTTTATAAATGAATAATACAGTCCCGCATTTCCTCCACCAATCACATTTCAAGGGATATTTGCATAAAATCTGACTATTGTCTAAACTTTTGCAACAATGTAAAAAAATATATTTAGTAATATCCAAAATTTGATTCCAGTTATAGTTATAAGAACTGCAGACACGTATTTGGGACCATATTGTGTACCTGCAGTAGAAATTTGAAAGCATTTCGTTGAATAGTTTTCTTTTTACTCACATATTTGCATTTTGTCTAAACTTTTGCATCGCAGTGTATTTATTGATCATTGTGTTATCAATAGCCTTTTTACGACTTCCCGTTTCTGGATGTCAGCCAAAACTAATGAAGACTGCTTGCGGAGGTTAGCTTCAATCAGCTCTCAGTTGCACTGCATTATTTTTAGTTTTCAATAAATGTTATGCATTGAATACTAAACGAACATCATATGTAGCTGCGTTAATATTCCTGACTTTTTTTTTGCGATAGTGGTGACCAATCGTGTTAAAGTATCTACCGTATTTTAAGAATTACACAATTAACAATTTACAAATCAACCTATTTACTGTACAGTTCATTCGAGCTTCTGTCAAAACTATTTCTTTTCCGATTTTTAGTTTGAATAATTTACTTTTTCAAAGAAATTTTTCAGAAAATATTCATCTGTATTGCTACTAGTGATGTAGCCGGATATCCGTATTCGGATCCGTATCCGCAGAAAAGACGATCCTTATCCGTATCCGATTCGTATCCACAAGAAAAACGATCCGGATCCATATCTGCAGGAAAAACGATCCTTATCCGTATCCGGATCCCTTACTTTTTGACAGATCTTAACGGATCTTTTGCATCATTAAATTTCATTGCGTATTTGAAATTCTTAGCTTTGACAACAATCAAATAATATTGAGTTCCCGCAAGATTTTTTTAATGCTTTATAAGTATTAATTAAGTGATAATGTAACATTTATTAAGTAAAAATTTTAGGTAATAATTAAATTGTATTTATAATGAGATTGAAACTTATTAAGTCTTCTTAATATTTTTACTGAAATAATTACTCTAAATAAATGTGCAGTTAATTTTATTGTGAGATGAAACAATCACGTTTTCAGAACTAAAAAAAAGTCTGTATGTCATAATCAAAATTAAGTAATGGCAAATTGTACTCCAGAAGGAGTAACTTGACAGCTTTGTCCCCAAAAGTCTATTCTGATGAGGGCCATGAACAATTCTTGCTTCACTGAAAAACTGCTCACTTGGAACGCTTGTTGCACGAGACGATAAATATTCGATGAATATGACTGAGATCTCCAAATTTTTTACTGTTAATCTTCCATTACTTCAAAAGGTCTTGGTCTCTTGATAATATTTCCTCTCTAATATATTCTGTAATCATATTAACTTTCGTATCTGATATTTAATTATTAATATCCTCATCATCATCATCACTATCAACGTATTTGCCATAAACTATTGGAATGTTTTTTCCTAGCAATATTATATTTTTCAGGACTAGGAATTGAATAGAAAAAAAAGTCGAAATCTGTATCTTTATCCGCGGATATAAACTAATATTCCGTTTCCTTATCTGCGAATCTAGATTTTCACCGATCCGGCACATCACTAATTGTTACATTTTATATTTCGAATTGAAGTGTGCGACATCATGTTGAGTACAATTTAATATTTGAAAATTACATCTTTCTTTTTTTTTTCGTGTGCCAGCCAGGCTGGCAATTTCAGGTGCGCTGCTTCACTTTTCCAACTGTACCGTAATTTGGTGTGAAGTCCGACTTGCACAGTACACGCATGCCATAGGAACCCATTGATAGGGTAGGCAACCTTTCACAACAAAATATTCACACACAAAGACAGGACAAGGACAGGAGAGAGAAAGCACATCCATGCCCAAGCTGGGACTCGAACCCGGGACCACACCATCCGTGGCGGACTGCTCTGACCACTAGACAAGGTGGCAGGCAAAAATAACATCTTAAATACTTAATTATAAATTACTTAAAGGATAATTTAGTTCATTATTTTTCTGCAACTTTTGTACAAACAATCACATTATTCTGAAAACTCACTCAATCAAAATAATTAGGGCAGTCTATACTAAAATGCAACTTAACTTGGCAGTGACGTCACTACGGGTGGAGCCAATAAGAGCTCACTAGCAGTCTGCGATCTCCTCTAATTCGCCAAATAGGCTGTGACGTTTATCTAGCTCGTTTTTCATAGGCTAACGTCACGCAAACGTCATGCTGACGTCACGATGTTTTTGCCAAGAAACGTTGCATTGTAGTATAGAGGAGAGTGAATGAACAGGACGTTCTGTTTCTTTCAAACTTGGGTTTCAGAGGTTCTTCTTTTAGATGAATTGTCACTGGTAACCTATTTTTATGAGAAAATAATTTTGGCAAAGAGAAAAGAAAAAAAGAAAACCCGAAATCAAAGGAAGCAGAAGTGGAATTACGAGTATAAAATAAATATGGAATTTGAAATAAAGAAGCATCGATAAACCTTTGTTTTAAAACAAAAATTCTTCTTGTTCATGTTATGGTTGTTCACTGCAATTCAAGACTCTTAAAATCCTAGTTTCAATATATTTTTTACAAAAAGAAATGCACAGGTACAGTTTTGTATTTACAACTGGTTTGGACAGTTAAATCAGTATTTTTTTAATTCAAGAACTTGTAATGAAATAAATGCTTAAAGTTGACTAAAGTTTTTATGTAGGCTTTTTGTGGAAAGGCACGGTAAATCGAGTGCTTAAGTGTTACAAAATGTCAATAAAGCAACTGAATATCATAAGTTTCACAAAATATTAACTTTATACTAGCTATAAGAAGAAGACACTTTAACGCAATTGTCTGAATTCCTAATGTATCTTCAAGTGTTTGAAAGAAGAAGAAGAAGAAAAGAAAAGAAAGAAAACTTGCAGATGATACAAAATAAATTTGTTTGATAGTTCAGAAATTGATCAGGGGTTGCTAACAGCAAATTAGAGAAATAGGAGGAATGGCTGTTAGGGCATTTTCGGAGATGCATGCAACTATTCGATGAAGTATTTGTTGTTAATAATGATTTTAAGTATTTCTAAAACAATTGATAGGTGGGAAAATTATTATTATTTTCTTTTGTTTTAAAATAAGATGAATGATGTGTTTCTGATGAAAAAAAAGCTTCCAAAACGATTTTTTTCTGCTTTCAAAAATATTTTTTGCGAGCAGAAAACGATCGAATGAAGATGAACATAAAAAAAGAACGAGAGAAGAACAAACCGGCAAAAAAAGAACCCCCTTCACTGACATGCGCATGCGCATCGCAGTTCCCCCGTAGTGATGAGGAATCCAGTGATCACGTCTGCTGCTGCATCTGGAAGAGAGAAAGACGCCATTGCTGTTGAGTGCTTCCGCGAGCCGATTACCCTCTTGCCCCCCGAAACCACGCCCAAAGTACACCACGTACTGTGTACGGAAGGATAGTGTACTCGTCCACGAGGGTTGTACTCCATCCGTATTCTGGCTGTGCCGTTCGAGCGACGTTTGCTTGCACCATGGAACGACGGGGATGGGGTAAGTTAGTGGATTTTTCCGGGATTTCGGGGGGCTTTCGGTTTATTTTATCAAAAGGATGGAAATTTTCAGTTGTTTTTGATGAATCCTTAAAGTTGCATCTTTCGGAATTAGCAATTTTTTGGCTGCATAGCACTTTTGACCATATGTGTCAATGTCATAATAGAAATAGTTCCATAAAAGTTTTCGAATCTTGTGTTTTAATTATTTTTTTAAAAATTTGTAGTTTGTTTAATATTTTTAACATTGGTGAATATATATCAGGGTTCTCTTCTTCCGTTTGTTTTAAAATTCAGTGGAAATTGTGGTAGTTGGAACATTTACGGCATGGAATCCTTTTTAAAACATTTTAACGCTATATTTTCGAAAAATGCAAATGAAATCCTCCCAAAAAAGAAAGGCCCAAAAATATTTTTCAGCTATTTTTCAAAACGCAGAATCATTTGTGCAAAAAAAAAAAAAAATCATGACTTATCAAATCCCAAGAAAGGGGTCAAAGGGACATCGCCAAAAAGACATGACAACTTCTGAGAGATAAAATCCCTCCATGATAGATTTAGTATACATTTTTCGAAGTTTGTTTATGAAGCAGAATAATTTTCATCAACGTTATAATTCATATGATTTTTTAAAAACTTATCTGAAGTTTTAAGTATCATATCCATAGATACAAGACCTTGCTGTACCCTTCAGTGTTCTTTTTTATCTTAGAGGAAAGCAATAAATTTTCAATCATTAGTATGTTAGTAACATGTACTTCAACTTTTCCTTACGATGAATGTATATTTTTGTGCATGAAATATTTTTTACATAAACATCTTGTGGCAAATTAAATGTACAGTACAACAGTAAATCTTCTTGAAGCAATAACGCAACCAAAGAGGGAGAATTGTTCATGACTTTTCTGAGGCAGCTTTGTAAAGAGAAAAGGAAAATAAAGTATGAGAGGTCAGATTGTTGTTCCAACAAATAAGTTAAGACTGATTGGGTAGAGAAAGAAAATATTAGGGAACACTTAATCGAAACGTTTCTTCATAAATACACATTCTTGTAGTAAATAACCAGCATTTATTGATTTAGCGAGCGCAGTGGAATATGCAACTGAGAGTAATGTTCTCTTGTTGCCAGATTTTTGCTTTTCATTGAAGAAAAATATCGAGTTTGTATCGATCCCTTTTGGCAGTAGATGTTCATGCCCTTTTCCTTAATTCGTCGGAACAGGAAATAGTTTAACTGAAACCAAATTTACAAGCATATCAAAGCGCTGGATTTTTTTCTCCTCAATTTTATGTTTTGTTAGAAATATGTTATTTCTTGCTTTTTTTCCGCTTTATGTGAATTTTTTTGTAATGAAGATTTTCTCCAAATATATGATTGAAGTAATACCCTTTTCATTGCAATAGCTTCAGGAAGAAATCCACTTTTGAGAACATGCAGAAATGTTTTTCGGATCATGAAATTAAGCTCTATTATTAGACAATCTTATTGGTCAAAAATGTAATTTAATTGTGAACCGACGTCAAGAATGAAAAACGAAAACATGCAATATTCAAATCGGTAAAAAATATTTTTAATAAGAAAAGAAAAGATATTTAAACAGGTTTTGGTCTTATTTCAAACAGTACAAATAAATTATTTCAACAAGTTCAAATTAAAAAAAAGTAACAGCATGTGAATGCTTTTAGAGCAGAGTAACTATTAAAGTTCTTATTTTGATATGGGGGGAGGGGGGGCATAATGTTTTCGTTCTTCAAAACAATCAGGAACATCTTCGAAAATTGACTGACTACAATCAAATTGCACTTGACTTGTGCTTCTTAACTTACCACGATTTCTCTACATTAGTATTAATATTACAGTAACATGGAGTAACCAACAGTCCTTTAATTTTGATTTACTTATTTATTTTACTGTGCAGTTTATGTAAGTGGCCGTCTAAAAAATGATTAGTCACCAAAATTTTGTGCTACAGAATTTCCGTGCATAAATTTAATGTGAACTTGTCTTTCATGAAATAACAAACTATGTCTTGTCCGCCTTAAAGCAACTTACTATAGCTTATCCCCACTAAAGACACCCTACATAATTATTTGTCGAAGATACTCTTTTTCTACCCAAACACGACTTATACTTTTCTTTTCAGTTTAAACTGCGACTCTTATTTTATTTCATGCAACTACTAAAGTTGTGCCTCCATTGTGTTTCCATTTTTAAACGTCCTTAAAACCTTTAGTGTCGTATTTTTAAAAACTATTGTATCTCATTGTCTATATTATTATTACTATAAATTTGTTCTCAAGTACGTTAAAGGAATAAAAAGAATGAGATATATAAGAAATTCTGCGTGAAAGCTTTCCCAATAACGATTCTCATTATGATTTTACTCCCTCAAACAATCGATTTTTAGTCAAAAATCCGTAGAGAGGTCTCCCTGGTTGTATAAAATTATAGAAAATTGAAGTAGAACAACAGGATCACTTCATCGCCTAAGCATTACAACTGTAAAATCGAAAAAAAAAAAAAAAATACTTTAGATTTGTTGAAAATTTTCGTTCGAAAGAAGAAATAAAGTCTTCACTTTAAATAAAATTTTATTTAGAAATGCTAGTTTAATAACATTTAAATCAAATCTTTACATTCGCCAAAATTGTGAAAAACAACATTGATTTGTAGATATTTCCTCTAAGCGCTATGAAAAAAAGTGACAGTTCGCCTCATGATTTGATTTTGGAAAAGAGTAGCGCCGGAAAACCTGCAGAAAGGTCGAAGTTGTTCAGGTGCGCCTGTAAAATGGTTACCTTACAGTCTGACCAGGTGTGCAGAAAAACGGTATTTAAAAGTTTGGGATTTCGGAACGTAGGTGCTCGTTTAAACCTATTATATAAGTAATCTGAAACACTCTACTTACTCTTTTTTTTTTAAAATTCAGAACTCAGTTCTTGAACAAAAAACACTTATTCTTAAAATTCTTGGAACTTTAGTAGAAATATTCTGCAAAGTTCTCGTATGTTTCCCGCTTAAAATCATTCTTTATGTTCTTGCTATATTCCATTTAAAACCCCTTCTTTTTTTTTTTTTTTTGCATTATTTTTATTCATAAAAGTAAAGCAGTTTTTATCTAATCTGGATATATTTTATGACATTCAAAAGGTGCTTTGTATTTTTTACTTGTTAATTCAGTCTCTTTTGCGACAATCAAAGACCGCTTGAAAGTCTGCATTATACTTAAGACCACGATGCAAACATACTTTTAATAGATAGAGAAATTCATGCAGGAAGTGAAATGACTCGTAAACTAAAAGACATGCAATCGTGTTTCAAATTAATTAGTTAACTAATTTTTACATACATTAATGCATACAAGAAAAGGTAAAAATTTATATCTACAATGGGAAACTGAGTTATATAATCAAAATAAAAGTACTCTCAAATTAATATCGTACTTCCTTTTAAATATATACGTTTAAAAGTTGAATATTGTCCTGAATGTGCGTACACAAATGAGTGCATTCTGTAAAATTTGTACAATTGGAGCCTAGGAAATATCCGCTGAAGGAAAATGACTTCTTTTCTTTCTTTCTTCCTTTTTTATTAGATTTCTGATTTTCAGTCTACTCTTTTTGTCCCCTCGCTCTAAAAAAAATATTTTGGATGAAACTTTCATAGTTTCAAGCTCTGATCTATGCTCACGTTGATGTGCTTGAGTTGATTAAAACAGGAAACCTAGCTGCATAAAAGCAACGTATGAACATTGATTTTTTTCCTACCGAGAAGCATTTTAAGAATTCAATGTCCTGTTTATGATTAATTTGGGACTGATTGAGCAGGGGTATCTAACTCTGAAAAGCAATAGTGCACCCCCCCCCCCCGGCAAATACCACGAAGATCCCCAAGAACGAGCCTTCCCCCCACCCTCCAACTCCAAATAATAATTAAAAAAAAAGAGCCCTAAGTACATTCCCTGAACATTTTAATACCGCTGTCTGCGCAAAAGCCCTGATGCATTTTGAGAGCCACTTCTATCTCAGGAACAAATATTCCTAAACTATTTATCATTAAAATTTTCTTTATGTATGTATTATGTTTTGAAGTTTTACTAAGTAATGAATCGCTATTGATTATTTGAATTTATATGCATTGCAAGACACTGGGTCTTCTGAAACGGCTTAAGTCCTTAACCTACAGAAAAATGTGTTGTTCAGGCCAGCGGAAGTGTGTAATTTTTGTTAGTTAATATAGATCCTTTTTTGTCAGAAAATTATTTCACCCTTAATAAGTAACCTGCTTCATTATTCCTGGAAGCTCTCACTGGGATATCGATGTAGTTCCATTATCTTAATTAGACTGATGATAATGGATGCTTCTCTTGTTTTTGTTATTGTGTATCTCTTAATATTAATCACGACCGTGTTGGCACGTAAATTTCTCGTCAGCTTGCGTAACGGATTTTACTTCAAGTTTAATATGCATGATTGGACAATATTTTCTCAAACTAAACATTGCGATCAACAACTTAAAAAATTAAGTTTAAAAACACATTGAATTACCTTAGAGCTACTTGACTAAATAAAAGGAAATAAAAGAGAGGGAAATAGCGAAGGTGGGGAGGGGGGAGAGAAATAAAAAGTTTAATAATCAATTCCTACTTTTTTTTCTGCAGCCCACATTTCACATAATTATTTTCCCATAGTACTACTGAACAACTAACTCTCCAAGTGAAGGAGGTTTCGCGTTGCAGTTCAAAAAAAGCTACTATACACATTTTTTTTTAAAACCTAACTTCCATTTATCAAATTTAAAAAGTTGTGCTGTCTTTTTTATCCATCAAACTTTTCATTGCATGGGGAAAAAAACGTTAACCAATTGCCTTTTTTAACTTGAAAAGTAAAAATGCGACTATTTTTTTTAATCTTAAGATTTGTTCAAAACTTTTTTGAAAACCTAATTTTATAAATTAAAGTTACGAAATCACCCTCCAACAACATAATTCTGAGTAATCAGTAGATCGCGCCCGCCATTTGCGGGTATCAGAGGGTCAACTGCCCTCCCCCCCTCCGGTTTTAGGCTAACATGTATTTGCATTAAGCGGGCGATATTTTTGCTATTTTATTGTAGTATAATTTGCAGTGAGTATATACCGTTCGCCCCTCTCCCGGGGGAAATGAATCCTATATTAGAGTGTTGAAACTACAGATATAGACCCCTCCCCCCCCCCTCTGCCCAATGCCAGAAAATATTTCTTGACATTTTATTGGGGAATGAAATTTAGTTTGGAGTAGTGAAATACACTGAAGTAGTAAAGACCATATTAATGATCAATTCCATTAAATTAAAAAGACATCTCTAATTATTCTGACGATGACGGCAGGTGAAGAAGACGGGGTTGCACAATAAGAATGGGTTGGGACACATACTGCTGCATTAGAATTCTTAGGGGGCTGCTTTAGGGCTAGTTTAATCGTTTGGGCATCTTGAGGATGGTCCATAGTATTTTGGATAGTGGACCATCGCTCTTAGGGGAGTGGGTAACAATGACAAGGTACTTTCTGCTATTTTGCGCTTTAGCTTTTAGAATGTTTAACTTCATGTAGTTAAAATAGTAAACATTCAAATATGTAAGATTTAAAAAAGTGAAACTGCTTTCTTTCCCTCTCTCTACCTGTTTTGAAATACGTTAAATTTTAATTTAAAATACAGAAGTTGAAAATACGCTTGACTACATTCTTGAGGCTTGCTTCCGATTTTCAATGCATAAAATACGCTTGTAGGGACGTTATAAATATCTCTTGTTTGTGATCTACTTAAAACCAAGCCAACAATCTAAGAGTGCTCTTGATTCAGGACTAATTAAATTTTCCCCGTAACAAGAGACATCTAGGAATATATGTGTACACTATTACAAAACATTTGCAGCAACAGTGAATTACTACTTCGGACAAAATTTTCCAGCGATTTCGAGTTCAGTCGTTGCTTTTTGACAAAGCTGTTTACCACGGGGGATGTCCTGAATCGCGTGCAGATACATCGTTAATGTCCTCTGGCTACTGGTATAAAAATCGACTCGTCGTGTCTCGAAAGGGCCGCCGACGACGACACACAGCCGCCAGTCACAAGTGGTCGTTTGGCACGGAGCCCCACCCACGACATAAGACGTGGTGGGTGGATAGGGCCACCCTCAATAAAAGCGCTCTCTTTTAATCGATATGAATCAGTGAAATCGCTTCAAGATTTGCTTGAGTTAGTAGTGTGCATTATTGTTCGGGACATAGTTTACGTGAGTAAAATATGTGTGATGTAAGTAGTTTATTTTGCTTAAAAAGTAAAAATAACCCCTTGAATCGGAAAGAGAATTATTCGTAATGTATTCGAATCTCGCTCAGAGGAACTGTTAGGGACCTTCAAAAGCAGTTCGCCTTATACGAAGAAAAATACTCTACAAACTATAGAGCGGGGATGAAAAATGTAATCTTGCACTATAAAAAAATAGATGTTGTTTTTACAGTACAATATATAGTTAATTTTATTGTAACAAACTGTAAAAATTGCTAGTTTTGCGGTGATAAACTGTAAAATTGCTAATTTTGCACTAATAAACCGTAAAATTGTTGCTTTACAGTAATGAACTGTAAAATTACTAATTTTACAGTTTATTACTGTGCATTTTACAGTTTTAATCTGGAACCTCTGCTGCCAGTATTATGCTGTTGATTTGACAGCAAAAAACAATTAGTTTTGTGGTAATAAACTGTAAAAGTGTTGTAATAAACTGTAAAATTGCTGCTTTACGGTAATAAACTGTACTGTTTACTACTGTGCATTTTACAGTTTTTAACTAGAACCTTTGCTGCCTGTACTATACTGTAAAAACAGCAGTTTACTTTTTGCAGTGTGGTGGCCAACGTGCGACATCGTAGCCATTGACGGCAAGCACATCGAACGTCATATCCTCTATTAAATTTGAATATATATCAAGTTGATTTCAATATTTACATACAATTTTTTGAACGCTTTAGCTTCTGAAAATTTTAATCTTTATTTCATATAGATAATAATACTGTCCTTGAATTTCTTTCCAGGACGACGCAATGAGACTGAAGCATGAAATTAGACAGGTGGAAGCGCCGCATTCTCTAATTCTAAGGTAAAGTTACTTATTTTAAAACTTTTTCCTTTTACTTCCCATTTGGTCATTCTGTCTAAACCTTGAAACTCTGCTTTCTTCTAAAAGAAAAACTGCCTTTACAGATTAACATCTAATTTTAAAAAACAAACTAGCTGTCGTGGCCGTCACGAAACTTTCTTCTATATCTATCTTATGAATTCTGGTTACAAAATAAAATACGTACTCGCCCGAGTAATTGGAGACAGTTACAATTTCCCAATTATCGTAATAACCCTGCAAATGCAGAATCAATGAGCGAAATTGGAAATCATTGCAAAAGCCTTGTTTAGATAAATTGCAAACATTTTATTTGTTAGTAAAAAGAAATTGGCAACAGTTAAAAATTTCAAATCATTGAAAGTTTTCAGCTGTTTTGATAATTAAATAGCGTGAAAGCGATTTTTTAATGAATTAATTTTTCGCATTGTTGACTAAGCGCAAAAATCACCCCACCCTCCCCCTGAGGCGATTGGCGCCAAAATTTAATCGATGCTTGCTTCCATATTGGGTTAGTGTTATTCCAAATTTCATTCAAATCGCAGCAATATTTCCCGAGATACAGTAGGTGCAATGACAAAATAAGCACTTTTGATTGCTCCACCCCCCTTTGAGATATTGACACACAAATTGAATCAGCACCTGTACTCAATAGGGTCTACCTATGGACCAATTTTCGTTTGATTCCGCCGGTTACTTCCTGAGATATAGCAGTCACCCCCGCGCAGAACACGTGCGATTGCACCACCTCCCTTGGAGATATTGACAAACAAATTGAATCAGCATCTGTACTCAGTAGGGTCTACCTATGGACCAATTTTCGTTTGATTCCGCCGGTTACTTCCTGAGATATAGCAATCACCCCCGCGCAGAACACGTGCGATTGCTCCACCCCCCTTGGAGATATTGACAAACAAATTAAATCAGCACCTGTACTCAGTAGGGTCTACCTATGGACCAATTTTCGTTTGATTCCGCCGGTTACTTCCTGAGATATAGCACTCACTCCCGCGCAGAACACGTGCGATTGCTCCACCCCCCTTGGAGGAATTCGCTAAACAAAGTCAGGTGCACCAGTTCACATGGTGGTACATATGTGCAAAAATTTTTGTTCGATTTCATGCAGTAGTTTTTGCTCTAGCGCGGCCACAAAAACTGGTCACACACATACAGACTCACACACAGACAGACACACACACACACAGACAGACATTTTCCAACTAGCTGTCGTGGCCGTCACGAAACTTTCTTCTATATCTATCTTATGAATTCCGGTTACAAAATAAAATACGTACTCGCCCGAGTAGTTGGAGACAGCGCCAATTTCCCAATTATCGTAATAACCCTGCAAATGCAGAATCAATGAGCGAAATTGGAAATCATTGCAAAAGCCTTGTTTAGATAAATTGCAAACATTTTGTTTGTTAGTAAAAAGAAATTGGCAACAGTTAAAAATTTCAAATCATTGAAAGTTTTCAGCTGTTTTGATAATTAAATAGCGTGAAAGCGATTTTTTAATGAAGTAATTTTTCGCATTGTTGACTAAGCGCAAAAATCACCCCACCCTCCCCCTGGGGCGATTGGCGCCAAAATTTAATCGATGCTTGCTTCCATATTGGGTTAGTGTTATTCCAAATTTCATTCAAATCGCAGCAATATTTCCGAGATACAGTAGGTGCAGTGACAAAATAAGCACTTTTGATTGCTCCACCCCCTTTGAGATATTGACACACAAATTGAATCAGCACCTGTACTCAATAGGGTCTACCTATGGACTAATTTTCGTTTGATTCCGCCGGTTACTTCCTGAGATATAGCAGTCACCCCGCGCAGAACACGTGCGATTGCTCCACCCCCCTTCAAGATATTGACAAACAAATTGAATCAGCACCTGTACTCAGTAGGGTCTACCTATGGACCAATTTTCGTTTGATTCCGCCGGTTACTTCCTGAGATATAGCAATCACCCCTGCGCAGAACACGTGCGATTGCTCCACCCCCCTTGGAGATATTGACAAACAAATTGAATCAGCACCTGTACTCAGTAGGGTCTATCTATGGACCAATTTTCGTTTGATTCCGCCAGTTACTTCCTGAGATATAGCAATCACCCCCGCGCAGAACACGTGCGATTGCTCCACCCCCCTTGGAGGAATTCGCTAAAAAAAGTCAGGTGCACCAGTTCACATGGTGGTACATATGTGAAAAAATTTTTGTTCGATTTCATTCAGTAGTTTTTGCTCTAGCGCGGCCACAAAAACTGGTCACACACATACAGACTCACACACACACAGACAGACAGACAGACAGACATTTTCTAAAAATGGTCGAAATGGACTCAGCGCACCTCAAAACGTGCAAATCCGTCAAAATTCGACATTCGAAAATTTTCACGAAACCAATACTTTCTTCTATATATTAGATATAGAAGAAAGTAAAAATGGTCGAAATGGACTCAGCGCACCTCAAAACGTGCAAATCCGTCAAAATTCGACATTCGAAAATTTTCACGAAACCAATACTTTCTTCTATATATTAGATATAGAAGAAAGTAAAAATATACTTGCACAATAAGAGGCGATCGTGGCACATCTTGACACATTCCTACAGCGGTGATCCTTTAATGTTCAGGGTAGGAAGTTTTATTGTCGATGAGTTCAATTCACACAAAGTTCTCTATTGATGAGGAAGACGATGCAGATCACTGTTTTAAACACCACTTATTCATTTTGAAGATTCGTTCGGAATGAAGGCTTTCCATAGCAGCGGATTCTGTGCTGTTCACAATGTTGGGATCCTCCATTAGAAGATTCGTCCGGAGTGCACGTGAATCATGACAACAGTTCGTGATGAACGATGAATTTATGCAGTTCTTAATTTTCATACACTTGATCCTCATTACAAGTAAGAAGTTATTATTAGTTGATGCAACACAAATATTAAATAGACTGATGAATCTCCATATATTATTTCTCTAAGCCGAATCCTATACCCGGTCGAAACTGGCTCATTTCTTTATCGAATTGCATGAAAATTTATGATTTTGAAGCTTATCCCGCGGGCTATTGACGAAAATTAGACCCACCCTCTAAAAAGTGTCGGTTCGTTTTTTATTCGAACTTCCATTTTTGGGCACAAAATTGACTCTATCTAGCGAAATAATTGTCGTATCGTCTCCATTTTGATTTCATTCGAAAGATTAAAAAAAATGCGT
The DNA here is from genome assembly GCA_038373865.1 of Uloborus plumipes. Lineage (NCBI taxonomy): Eukaryota > Metazoa > Arthropoda > Arachnida > Araneae > Uloboridae > Uloborus > Uloborus plumipes. The sequence continues at coordinate 21,845 of JAXGGA010010599.1, read as the reverse complement.
TCTTTAGAACGTTTCTCCGCTAGCGCCGCGTAACGAGAATCTCGAAAATCCACGTTTAAACGACTTATAAGCGATTGAAGTTTGAAAAAGTTAAATTTTTTGCTCAACTGTCAAAATCGTTACATTGTTGCTCAAATCAATTTTAAATGCGACATTTCAAGCCAAGGCTTAGCTCGGTAAACCTTAATTGTAACTTTTATTGTTTCAAAATACTATGGTAGTTTTGCGATAACGTTAGTACTTAGTTTAGTAGTAGCCTTGGGTATTTGATTTTAATATAGGGTATCACTTTTGTAGTACAGTCGAACCCGCTTAATGGAATATCGGTTAATGGAATATCCCGCTTAATGTAATACATTTTCAATGTCCCGAACCGTAGTAAATCATTTCTGTGTTAAATTTCCCGGTTAAAGGAATATCATGTTAGGATGCAATCCCGGTTAAAAGAATAATTTTTAGCCACGCTGATGTCGATCTCCTTCCATTTCCAACCCTTTTTTCCGGATTTTTCCTCCAGTAAAGAGCAATAATGATTGTGAAGCTTATGGACGGCTTCCAAATAATGTTTTGTCACTTCGTTGAAAGGGTGCAGGGGCAAGAAAAGCGATTCCTGGAATTTGAAAGGAATGTTTCCCTAGTGTTGTATACTGTTTGTCGCCCCCACTGTGTATCGTTCCTTCTGCTTCAGAGAATGAACAATAAGTTTCGAATAAGCTTTACCTCTAGGGACCCAAAGGAGAGATAAGAGAATAAAGGAGTAATGGGCAAACCAACAGGTGTAAAGGACCGGGAAGAAGACGAGGCTGTGACGAATCTCTTCCGAGAAGCACAACGATAAGTCTACTTTGATGTTTTGAAATCATTTTCCAATTTTGCTTCGGCTGTGCATGTGCTTTTTATCTTCATAATGTCTTCTAAGCGAAAAGATCGTACTTTGAAAGAAAAAGTGAGTTTTATTGAATATTCAAATGCTAATGTAAATGTACGCAGTTACAACTTGAAAAAAAGTTCGAGATATCGCAATCTCAAGTTTCGAAATTGTTGAAAAATAAAGAAAAAATTCTAAACGACTGGAAATTAAACAAAAACCTTAATCAAAAGAGAAAATACACAGGTAAAGAATCAGAAGTTGAAGATGCTGCTCTCCTTCGCTGGTTTGCTGAGAAACGGGCTTGTTACGTTCCTGGTCATTTAATAAGGTCATTTTTAATTGAATTTCTAAATTTTAATATGTTTAAAGTATTATTAATTAATATATTTAAATTACCATTAATTAATATGTCTAAAGTTAATCGTTATATACTTGTTGATGAATATACTTGTGGTTAAGGCAAATTTAAATGCTTTCTTGGTTTAAATGCAAGTTGGAACGTCGTGTGGATGGAATCCCGGATAATGGAATATCCCGCTTATTAGAATAATTTTCCGTGGCAAATTGCCTATTCCATTAAGCGGGCTCGACTGTAGTTGTAAAAGTGAACGTGTCTTTGATCTCTTTGAAAAGTTGTCAGAACGACGGCAGTAGATGGCGATGTTGTGCAAATGAAGCCAATAAAAATTGTCGTATTAAATTTTAAGTTTAGAAGTTTTTTTTTTTTTTTTGCGGAATTCCACACGGGTTACCTAGTTTATTTTAATGATTGAAGAATCCATTTATAAATGCTGAACTCATCAAGTGGAAGATCATTGTGATTAGCTTTTTTACCATCTTACCCGTTTAGTATTAAAAACTAAGATTAAATAAAGATACTTATTCGTTTTTACTTCATTTTTTAAATTAACTTCTTATTTTCTTCTGAACACGTTCGTAATTTTTCCGGTAATTCATTCGGACTCGCTGAAGTGATGATTTGATTCTTTTATTACTACTGAGCTCCTGTAATTTGTATAGACGTCCAACTATTTTCTGAGCTGTTAAGCTGGATAAAACTGGAAATTAACATTTAGTTTTTAAAAGGATTTGAAAAGTTTTTCGCATTACTTTAAACCTGCTCTAAATTTTCGTTTATACAAAGATTCAATAAAAATTCCCAAAATTTCCTATAAATGCATAATTTATGCTGCAAAGTGAAACTATAAAAGTTGAAAATAATAGCGTATTACTGCAGATCACTGCTGTTTATATTGAAGAAACTATTTCAAATCAATTAATGACCAAGTTTTTAGCTTTAATTTTGCAACATATAGCATTATGCTAATAATAAAATGACTATAAAAGCAGGGAAGTCTTGTTTTAAGGAGCATTTTATACTGATTTTGATATTATGCAATGCATATATTGAGCTGAATTGGTAAACCGGTGTCAATGAATCGTAGAATTATATTTAAGTTATGTAACTTTCACTAAATAAACAAGTATAATAACTTTTAAATTAAAAATATTTTGTGATTTTTATTTTATTTATCTATTTTTTCTGTTTTTTATCTGTCACAATACTAATTATGTGCGTATTAAGTTATTTTATATTTCTTTTACAGTAACAACTCAACTCAGGACTTTGGAGAACTGCTACTAAAAAACAACGATCGAGTTTCGCCCGAAACTTTAAGCCACAGGTAATTAATGCAAAAAGGAAATTTTATGTGGCTCTTAAAAATGTACATCAATTTTAAAGGTTGTTAAACTTGAAAACAGAGTTGGCGCGAGGAAATGCCCGACAAGAGGGCAAGCTTGCCCGACAGGGGGGCACAGGTATAATTTAAAAATTAAAAGTCCCCCCCCCCCCCCGTTCTCCAGTGTTTTAATTTTTTCTGAAGCATTCGCAAAAAATCATTCTGACCATAAACCCAAAACAAAACAGTACAAGTATTAGGAGTAAATTAAAAAAATATAAAAATCCAGACCCTAAGTGCCGACCTCATATTAAAACGAACTACACTGATCAAAAAGCATTTTAAATTTAAATACATTCAGTTGTTTTCAAGAGGACCAGGTAAACGCGGAAAAGGAACGATAATCCGAACTAGTAAATTTGCTAGTCGCAAAAGCAGAATAAAGAGGGAAAATTGAATATTCTTTTAAAACCTCATACTAAAATCAATTACAAGTATTTTAATTGTTAACAAATATAAAATGGCAACACAAAAACATTTTAAATCATTGAGTTTTCTTTCTTCGTGGGCCAACAATGACATCGGCTTCCAATTGCGTAAATTTAAGGTTTAGCCGCATTTTCTAAAAAACTAGCATTCGAATTCTAAATAACATGGAAGTTTCAAACACATTCTATCAGATGCAGATTTTTTTTTCATTTTGATACTGTTGTTTTACTTTTCTCTTGTTTTTTTTTCTCTTCAAAAATCGTGAAAAACTTTTAAATGTTTTTAATTCATATTTTCGTTAATTAATGTCATTCGAAAACGCAATCTAGCTGAGAACACTCTCCTTTCAAACATTTTTTTTTTTCGAAACGGTCCATCCGATCAGCCTGTAGAGTGCCACAGACAAATCGACAAATACACAGACACGTCAACCCTTTTCCTTGTTGCGTCGGGGGTTTACAATCAGGATTGAAACTAAACAAAAGGATAAAGATGTACGTACATCTACAATTTTATTTTCCGAAAGAATTTCAGAGATACACAAAACGAAAATATTAAATGATAAAGGAAATGAAAAACAAATAAAGTGTAATTGAACTTAATAAATAAAAAGAATTATCTTATAAACTAGTCTGCTTGAGAGTGAAAAATATGAGCGAAAAAAAAGTATCAACACTTTTTTTCCTCACCTCTAAACACAAAGGGTGTAGATTTAATTTTTAACTCGTTGCTATCTAAATGTGTACGTTTTTAAATGAAAGAAAGAAAGAAACGAAGAAAGAAAAAAAAAAAAATCAAATTCATACTGCCCCTATTGCTAAAAAAAAAGCATTTCAAAAGTTTATAACACACACTTACCCAGTTACTTCTGGACAAGATTTACATCTGTTCTGTTCTGTTAAATTTCAATTCGTTTAAATTTTGGTTAAGATTTTTTTTTCTCTTGTTAAGAAGTAACTCCGTGAATGAAAAGTTTTAGTGCATCCTGTCACCATGACGTGACGGTGCGAAGGGCAAATTTGAACTGGGGAGCAACGCTCGGGAGCCCAACGCGGCACTGGTTTACGAGAAGAAAAAAGGGTCTCAAATATCTGCTCAGAGGGTGGCAAAGGCCCTGGAGAGAAACATGTGTCTAGCGGCTGATTTTAAGAAATGAGGTTGAGGCAACTAAACAGCTATTTATTGTTGATGATTATCAGATTCTCAGAAAGTGACAATGAATGTCCGTTTGCCATGCTGCTGCAACCCTGATGCTGCAGGCGATTTGCGGGTGAGGACAGCTGGTAAGAAAAAAAAGAGGAAGATTTGTCCTTTTCAACCTGAACAAAAATAACTTTCTCCAGAAGAACTTACGTTCGTTCAAAAGATATACGACGACATCTAACCGATGCATCCTGTTGCTACTGGCCTCCAGAAGGTTCTCGTGTTCGAAATTGGTCTGGAAGCGCGTAATTTGAGGAATAATGAGAATATTTTAAGAAACAAAATAGTTTTTTTGATTGAATTATTTTATTGAAAAAAGTTTACTGATCCGTCGGGATCGGAAAGATTTTCGGCACTCAGATTTCTGTCGGAAAATTTGATCGTCGGATTTTCCCGACGAAGTTAGAAAATTTCCCCGATGGGGGGGCAAGACGTTTCCGACGGGGGGGGGAGGCAATTGCCCCCGCCCCATAGCTGGCGCCGCCGCTGCTTGAAAATTGGCTGTGGGTAGCACCTTGGTGATTTTGGTAGCGATTTAAATGTCCTAAAGCTTGACCTGGTGGATGAACGAGAAGCGGAAACAGACAGAGCACGCTATTTTGTAATAGGTATGATCAGCGAGGAAACGCAACCAGTTTTTACTTTCGGCTCGTTCTCACTGATTTTACCTATTACAAAATGAAGTGTTCTGTTTCCGCTTCCTATTCATCCGCTGCCTCCCCGTGGTACAGCTATAACAAGTCTTTTAACTTGTTTTCCTTAAATACTCGACCCTAATTTCCTCCCGGTAACTCTACTGTATCAGCAATTCGAACTATAAGATGTTGTGAAAAGTACACATAGTTCCGTAAAATAGAATTGATACAATTATTAAGCAGGGATTATAATCCACTTTTCTTGAAAGAGAAGTTTAATTACAGATGCATGTCTGCAAGTTTGTAATTATTTATGCATATATCATATTGAGCTTTCAATTAATTAAAGGTAATATTGTTTGGCAAATTATGTCCCATTTTTACTACTTCCTGAATTTACCTATGTTTGGTATTTATTTCATTGAACTTTGCCTATTTACTGTTCTTTATAAAATTAAACAGAAATGTTAATTTCTCTTATTTATACTTGGTTATTTTTTGCTGAGAGTTAAAATTCTTTAAACGTTAAAAATCGTCCATTTCTAAACAACTTTTATAATGTATTTTGGTCCGGTTCTTTTTAACTGTTTTTATTTTCTTACGATATTTTATTAATGATGTATTTGTAATCTTTTCAATATTCTTATTTCGAGTTTTCATCACGTGTGGTGTTTTTTTTTTTTTTTTTTTTTTTTTTTTTTTTTTTTTTTTTTCTGATGTTTATACAGTGTGTCCACTCCTATCGTGGCCCAATAGCTAATTTCGAAACCGTTAGAGATAAGCATATAGTTAATTTAGGAAAAAATCTCCAAATTACGAAAGGAATTTTGGGTCCATTCAATGTTTTTCAAAAAATCAAATTTTGAAAGAGTTACGAAATTTAAATTTTTATACAGCCCCCCCCCCCCCCCCCCCAGTCTTATCAATCATATTTAGTAAAACATTCTTGACACTGTAACGTTTAAAACTAAAAAAAATCACTGTTCTACCACAAAAATTGACCGAGTTATGACGTTTTGAAAAATCAAGATTTTGCATTATTTCATGACGTCATCGAGAGATCGCTTAAGGGACCGTATGCGAAATCCTTCAAAATCTTGATTTTTCAAAACGTCATAACTCGGTCAATTTTTGTCGTAGAACAGTAATTTTTTTTTTAAGTTTTAAACGTTACAGTGCCAAGAATGTTTTACTAAATGTGATTGACAGGACTGGGGGGGGGGGGGGCTGCATCAAAATTTAAATTTCGTAACTCTTTCAAAATTTGATTTTTTGAAAAACATTGAATAGACCCAAAATTCCTTTCGTAATTTAGAGATTTTTTCCTAAATAAACTATATGCTTGCAATACACCTCCAACTCGACCATTTCGATCCATGGACAGCTGTTTCGAGCTTATTCTGCTCTCATCAGCATGGAATACGAAATTAGTCGAGTTGGAGGCAAAAATCCTCTTAAATAGCAAAGAGAGCCAAAAAACTGGTAGCTAATGTGAAATTAGAAATACCAGCGAGCTACGGTACAACTCGTAAATTTTTTTGGGCAGAGCGCAAGGTATAAAGCAGTGAGTAACCGCCTCTAACGCAGAATAAGCTCGAAACAGCTGTCCGTGGATCGAAATGGTCAAGTTGGCGGTGTATTGCATGTTTCTGCCTTAGCCCTTGATTAGGGGCGGTTACTCACTGCTTTATAAACTATATGCTTATCTCTAACGGTTTAGAAATTAGCTATTGGGCCACGATAGGAGTGGACACCCTGTATAGTTTGAATACATTTTAAAGTTATTTTTTATTTTATTTGCAGATTGCAAAAAGGATGGCAACATCTTCAAGAGAATTCCGATCCCATTCTCAACAACAACAACAACAGCCCCGTGGATCTGAACGACAACAACAACCTCGATGACGACATCGTGACTTCGTCGGCGGAAAAAGACTTGTTCGTGGATGGCGATTATCGGGCCATGTCTTCCGACGACAGCGACTCCAGCTCGGAAGACGAGAGCAGTGCCAGCTACAGCGACACGAGCCCGCTGCTGGACGTGAGCAGTCTGGGGAACAGCGATGCCAGCCTCGACTCCGACATGTCCGAAGACAGCAGCAGTAGCAGCAGCAGCAGTTCGGAAGGCAGCATGCTGGAGGACTGCAACAACATCAACAACAACAACGGGGACGACGACGAAGAGGAAGACATGCCCAGCATGGAAGTTCCGTCCATGCAGTCTTCGTGGATGTCGTTCTCGTCTGCCTCCTCGTCACCGGCGGGTCCTTCGAGGGGACAGGTGGTCCTTCCCGATGTCCTACCGGTAGGAAAAGTGTCTGGAAACGATGACGATGAGCCCATGGTGTGTGACAACGGTCCATCTGCTCCCCTTGTGGCCACTCAAAACCTGGAGATCACCTTCCAGAAGAGGCGATCCGTACAAGAATCTGGAGCTTCGAGGGTTGCGGGAGACTCATGTCTTGTTGAAATCACGACGCAGCCAGACATTCAAGTTGACATTCGCGTCAATCCTGTTTCGTCTAGGTTGTATCGTGAATCCAAACCCGTATCTATCAAGCATGGAAATACGTACCCACGAGAAACGAAGAACAACAAAAGGTATCTGAGGAACAGAGATGCCAGCTCGTGGATAGTCAATGACTCTTTTGAAGATAATAACGATGAAAGTGCATCAAAGTACTACACTTTGGGTGATGGAATACGACTCAATAATTTTACTATTGTAAACGGATATAAGACTCTGAGTCTCACGGAACTGGTGAAACCGAACTCGAATGAGGAAAATGAATATATTTCACAATTTGATACCGAAAACAGGACTTCCCAAGAAAATTCCAGACTAACCAAATTAAACAATTCTACTCATTTGAAAAACACCTATCAAAATTTCGAGAGGAATTATTCCAAATTGCCCGCTAACGTTCATATGTGTTGTAAGGATAATTGGAGATTTCAAAAAGACGCTGGAAGTTCTAGTCTTAAGTCGAAATCTTCTGCTTCTGAGAAAGACGAGGTTAAAAAGTGCAATTCCATTTTTACTAAATCAGATGTTGAAACCTTTGCTCCGAGAGCCAGTTCTCAAAAATCAAGAAATATTCATAAGGATATAAGTGTAGAAAAACCTAGACAGAGCATAAATTCTCGTATACCAAGTGTGGACAGTAATTCAAATAAACTCGTACACCCGACGGAAAACTTACTACCCAAAAACAAGGAAATGGGAAGGAAAGATATTCCCAATTACAGTTCGAAGCCCAAAACAAGTGACAGTAAGTTATCATCACCGGAACTTTTCGAAGTGTACACGATGGAAACGGCGCTTCCCCATGTGAGTTGGTCATCATACAGTAAATCTGGTCGAGAGAGCGAGTGGATTAAAAAGGTAAGTTAATCTCAAAAATCTTACCTTGGAAAAAATTAACTATGGTTCAAAATGCTGTCAATATGAGCTCTAGTGTTTAAAGCGGTTCGAAAACGAAACAAGATTAAATAATTAAAATTGACCGAAGGACGGATTCAGGTTGTGTTTTTGGAGGGGTTCATTTCTGAAAGAGGGGTCATAAGTTTCCTCAGTACAAATTGGAGGATTGAGGTAAATTTTTAAAAATGTGTCTCCGAAATGCAGCTCCAGCCAATCTTTGGTTACTTAATGGGCAAACCATAACCCTTGAGATAAAAAATAATAATAATAATAAAAAATCTGGTATGGACCCCACACTACTTCCTTTTACGTGTAAATTTCTTAGTAGTTCCTTAAGTGTTAAAAAAAGTGCTTGGAGTGAGCAAGGTAACAATTCAAATATTTACTCCCCTAATCTACCACGAAACAATGCAAAAAATATTTTACAATGGTTATTTTTCTAAATATTGCTGATTTTAATATCATTTAGTGAATTTTTCGCAAAATATCGCCAGTAGCGCCAAGTTGAACCCAAATTCAAAAAATAATTTTTTCGCCAAATTTGTCGCCAACTTGGCGATATGTCGCCAAGTTGGCGTCAAACACTTGGCGACCAAAAGCTTGGCGACATGTCGCCAAGTGGTGGCGCCAATTCTGTCTTGCTTCATTTGAGTCTGTATTGAAATTAACATTGATTTACCCCAAAAAAGGGGTAAAAAACCCCTTTGGGAACATTCGAATGCAATCACAAGGGGAGGTGCACAACTAGACCCCCCTCAGAGCCTACATACCGAGCTAGAAGTTTCTACGGCATATAGTTTTTTTGAGTTATACAAGCCACATACGCACATACATCCGCACATACGTATATACAGACGTCACAAGAAAACTCGTTGTAATTTACTCGGGGTTGGTCGAAATTGATTTTTCGGCTGTTTGTATGTTGTTAGGTACATATGCACGTGCTGACAGGTCGAAAAAACTACGCGACATTCATTCAGGGGTGAGCAAAGTCAAAATTTAGACCGAAATTTGAGTGAAATTTTTTTTCGTGATCACAATACTTCCTTTACTACGTAAAAGGAAGTAAAAAGATTGCAAAATGTTTCCAAAATGAATTAAAAAGAGCATGATAGCAGACCATAATTTTCAGATTCACGCGGTGGTCTTTGGACCTGAAAAGTAGTCATAGAAAATCAAATGTGGCAAGCTCGAGGCTCCCTACTCCTGTTATGCGAATTACTATTTTTTTCCCTGTTAGAAATGGAAACAATAAGGGTGGTAGGTAAATATCGATGATCGGTTTAATTTTTAGCACACGGCAGAGACAAAGTACATCCATGCCGTGGCACAACCAGAAAATTTTTCTAGAACTGGTTTTCAAAATAAAAAGGTGTTAGTTTCTTTTTTATTACTTTCTAATGCGAAAGTATAATTTTATATCCAAACATCTACGGCTTAGTATGCGCCTCGCTCAAAATAAATTAATAATTTGTGTTGATACAACCATTTTTGAAATGAAAGGGCGACGGGAACAGTGCGAAAAAAAACACAATATATTTTTCCTTGTCCTATATTTAATGTCCGTAGTTTTCCCTCGAGATCATTTAAATTCTCCTCTTGAGATAAATTTGTATCTTCAAGGATGTACGTGAGAGTTAGGCCATTTAATTGTCCACTCGAAATCTCTATATGGATATCAATACTTGGAGATGGTTGCCCTGAAAGGCATTTGTGCAGAGCTGGAAACTGCTGTGTAAGTATGATAGTCCACTTACACCAGTAGGGGTGCAAATGACGAAATATTACTTGTATGTTTGAGAATGTAATTGGAATTTCGGATTGCATCCCGCTCAGCAAAACCTTCCCCCTTTTTAAAAGGTTTAAATAATGTTTTTATCTTTTAATTTGTGAGAGAAATGGGAAAGATTGTGTTTGAGTTCTACATTCAGTTCAGAGAGTTCAGAGAAAACATTGCGCATTTCAACAGATGCTGATGTAAACAGAATAGAAATAAAGAGAAGGTCAAAAAAGCCAATTATGGCTCCACGTGAAATTTTGTGAAAGAGACGAATTGAAGAAAAAAAAGTGACGAAAGTAATCAATTTTGTGTCCATCGTTGGGTATGTCTTTTTACAGGAGTTCTGTCCCAAATTTGAGTAGCCCCAAAATCAGGGAAGAAAGAGAGGGATTTAAAATGCCGAAAGGGGGGGGGGATAACCTAATCGCGGAAGAATCTCAAGCTTGCTTTTCTAAATTATTCCGCCTTTTCGTTGAAATTACGGTTTTACTTAATTGTTTTTTTTTATTACTATTATTTAAGTTTGTAATAAATATTTGCGCAGGGTTACACTACTCACAAGGCCGTATACAGAGGCCCGACGGGCCCGGCCCCCGCCCCCCCCCCGAAACCCGAAATGTTTTATAATGTAAAACAGAAAAAAAAGTTTTCTTTTTTTTTTTAATTTCAAATGGCAAAAAAAAAGGGTTTTTTTTCCTTTTAACTATTAAACGAGTGAAAATTTGAAGAAGTACAAAGAAAAAAAAAATGACGATTCAAATTCTCATTAGCATTTAATATCTATTTTTAATCTTTAAAAGATGTGTCTTTCGAAGTTTTAACAATTTCGTAAGACTGTCTAATCAAGTATTAAAACGTCAGAGACTGGAAAGCGCAAATGAAATGCTTTAAAGAATTTTAACTATTCTAGAGTCTTTGAAAATCATTAAATTCCTTTTTGAAACTCCTTCAAAAGTGCTTCAATCCTATTTCTTATAAAATAATTAAACTATGAATTAACTAAATGGCCAGAATGTTACTCTCTTGTTAATTATTTTTTAAATCTCTACACTATTTCTTTTAAAAATATTTATGTGTTTTATACTATTGGTTATTTTATGTTACTAAGTTCTGTGTCTGTCGGTGAGTTGGGGAACTGATCAAAAAATACTATGTAACTATAGTGAAAACCGATGTAAGCAAGTGATAATGTGAAGTTAAAAATGCAGGACAACGTGTCCAAAAGTACAAATAAAAAGTTTAAAAAGAGTTAGAGAACTCTAGCAAATAGCTATTTCGGGGCTATTATAAATGAAGCCCCATCATCAGTGCAAAAAGATGATGGTTCACTGACAACAGTCAAGTCGTTAAGTGTAACCTATCACGGTCAATGAGGGTAGATAAAACTTTGCTTAGTTGTAAATTAGCGTTGTTAAGAGCTGTAATTCAGGATACGCGGAAAAAAGTCGCTATGATTGAGCGGGAGCTTTTCGACTTACATTTACATCTTTCAAATTCCATTGAACATTTTGATTACATTAACAAGAGGTCTTAGTACAGATCAGTATTTTCTTCCAATAAACATAAATCCATTCTTAATAAAAAGTTAACGTCGCTGTGTAAAGTTTCTTCGCAGGCTACGATACTTGATTTACCTAAAGTTAACGTTAATGCAGTGCTCAATCTCTCAGATTTCCCATTAAATTCGGCTCAAGTTAATGCTTTGAAACTCAATAGTAATTTTGCAGTTCCGTCCAAACCATCGTTTCCACGTTTGATTGCTCCTGTCGAAAGGGCCTTGAAATTCAGTGTGCTTCCCCCCCCCCTCCCAAGAAAAAAAAAGATTCAATTAGACATCTTCTTCCCAATAATATTGACTTCAATTCACAGTTTCACAACCATAAGTTATTGAAAGTTAAACGCACTGTTAATGAGTTATGTTCAAATCCTAATTTAGTAATTACCAACGCAGATAAGAGGGGCCAAATTGACATTTTAAATAAGACAGATTATCTTAAGAAATGTAATGATCTATTGGAAGGTGGTTCGTACGTACGAATTAAAAAATATCCAAGTCCTAAAGAGCTGAAAAATATTAACATTGCCATAAAATCCTCTCAGTTAATTCCTGTTTCGTACAAAAAACGTTTGATTCCTTCTATAGCACGTTGTGCTAGATTTTATGCTCTACCAAAGGTACACAAGCCACTTGTTCTTCTTCGTCCCTGGTTTCCAGTATTGATACTGCATCCTACAAAAGTTTTTGGTTTCTGTCTTTTTACCTCTTCTGTCCAGCAACAGTTTTACTATCAAGAATTCCACAGAATTTGTCAATAAACTCCGCAGTTTCCATATTAACAACCACATAATGGTTTCTTTCGACGTTAAATCTCTGTTTACTAACGTGCCTGTTGAAGGTGCGTTAGATTGCCTGAAAATAAGAATGTCTGAACATTTTTCACATTTTGAAATTAATGAATTATGTAACTTGACTCGGGCTTGCTAGGAACAAAAGCACTTGACTGTTGTCAGTGAACCATCATCTTTTTGCATTGATGATGGGGCTTCATTTATAATAGCCCCGAAATAGCTATTTGCTAGAATTTTCTAACTCTTTTTAAACTTTTTATTTGTACTTTTGGACACGTTGTCTTGCATTTTTAACTTCATTAATTGTAAAGTTTCTGACTGCTTTTTTTACAAGTGATAATGTGTTAATCTTTTTTCCTCCCTTGTCCTTCCTGTCTGTCGCTTAATCTTAATCGTTTGTTAAACTAAACATTTTTTATGCTTTGATTAATCTTAATTTGCAAAAGAATGCAGAAAATTTATGAGATTGTTGTTTGCCTACTTTTCCAACATGTTTTTGAAGTCCCAATTGCCCCGTATAAGGCCTCAAAATGCAGAATTTTAAAACGTTTTTTCAAAAATTTACCCGGGGGAGGAACCCTCAGACCCCCTAAAATTACGGATATTCTACCCCACTTAAAAAAGTTCTCATTGCATATCTCTCTATCTCCAATAAAGGTCAGTTCAAGAAAATAATAAGAATGAAGAAATGAAAAACACACACACATCAAACATCGTGGGATGGGGGGGGGGGGGGGGTCAGCTAGAAATTAGACTCATAGCACACACAAAAATGTATGTGTGTTTGGGCAATGTGCGAAACTGGACCCCTCCCGAAATTTTTTTCTGGATACGGCTTTGACTACTCCTCTCCACCAAAGACACACGCAAATCTTCCCCTCAAAGGTCACATAACACTCCAAAAAATAAACACACCTAGAATGAATAAGCGAATAGAGACTCAATACCCTGAAATTACATCCATAAGAATTTTAATTTTTAATGACTCAATCGGCACCATGTCCTCCATTTCTCCAAGGTGCATCTGTATAAACAACTAGAGTCAAACCTATATCTATCTCGAATTTCACGGAACAGAAGAAAAATTCGAGGTACAGAGGTTGTGATAAATTTCACAAAAATAAGCAATTGGAACAAAGTCAAATGCTTAAGAGATTGTTTTGCATTGATATTGTTGAATATTTTACTGTACGACGTGTATCGGTAGCAAGTTAATGCATATCTTTAAGTACGAACAAAGTCTTTAATGATTGTGCAATAGATGATTTTTGTCTCCAAGTTACATCACTGATAAAGATGGCTGGAGATGAAATTCATAAATGAGAGTCGTCAAAATTCGAGATACAGAGGTTTTCAGGAAAAATCATTTGAGATAAACATGAGAAAAAACATTAAATTTATGCTGTAAAAGCAGGGAAATTAAAACATTTCGACATAGAGAGATTTTTGAGCTAAGCAGGTTCGACTGTATATATGTTGCAAACATGGGCATTTATGAAGGGGAGAAGAGGGGGGATCGAATCCACCTCTAGATATTAGAAACTCTGACAAATTTTAAGATAAATTATGTGCATAAAAATCAATGCATAAAAATCAAAACATTTCAACAAAAGCCATTAATAAGCAATGACCATTAAAAATTACTGCACTGAAATTATTTTTAGAATTTTGAAAATATATTTTAGATAGCAGATTAATCTTTTTAAAAAATTATGAACCCTCTTTACATTTGAGGCTAGGAGTATGTGGTCTTTAGTGCCACTAATTATTGTAAATCAAAATCGCCATTAAAACAAGGAAAATATCCCCTAAAAAATCCATTAAATTATGGGCAATAGAAAAATCTTTATTAGAATCAGGTAAATAGAAATTTGAAGGAAAAAGGTTGAAAATGAGAGGTAGGGGCTTTTAATTAAGATTATTGCAGGTTTGGGAGAGCTAAACAGAACTACATAAAATATTTTTCCATGTACCTTTTTAGATATCCTATGTCGTAGGGGCCCCTGGCAATTGCGGCACTGTAAATCTGCTAGTTTTATAACCGAAAAACTGTTTTATCCCTCCTCTTAACCCTCGTGGGTCCCTCCCATTTCAGTTACACTCAAGACCCTTGGGGTCATAAACGACCCCAATGCTTCCTTTAATTAATTCATTATAATTATTGAATGTTACATGCATTATTTAAGTTCACACACTTTTTAATGCTAAAAAAACAAAAAATAAAAAGATACAATTAAAGTAAAATTTAGTTTATGAATTAAAATTATAATTTTAGAGCAAAACTTACAATAACTGTAGATTTATTTACATCTGTTACAGACCTGAAAAAACATGATTTTTGCAAGTGAATTTCAAACACTTCTGACATTTTTCAATGCATTTTCTGTCCAGTTCTCTTGGACAAAAGTTGCAACGTCCTCTTTTTTTGGCCTTCTGGGGAAGTGACCCCAAGGGTCTTGTGTGCAAAAAATGCAATTCGGGAAAAATAAAACACAATAATAGCATTATTTTGAATAGAAAACTAGAAGAATAAAAGCCACAAAATGCCATTAAAAACAAATGGTTGATTAACAAAATATATTAAACAGAAATTGCATTAGGGTCACATATGACCCCAAAGAACCCACGAGGGTTAAGATTACACTGGGCGCCTATGGTTGGCGCCTATCATCATAGGATTTTTTTATACATTCATTAAACAACCTGATTCTACAAAACTGCTAGAAAGAACAACAAGTAAACAAAAGAATGCCGGCCGGCAAAAGTCAGTTCCACTTGAATAGATCGGAACTGGCTTCCGCCGTTTTCACGCGGTGAGATACGTCCCTTTGTTCATACCGGTGTATTTAGATATTCACATACATCCTAACATTGCATGAACGTTAAATAACATAATAAAGTGGTTATTATTCTTTTTAAATATTGCAGCATTGCCGCTTGAGGGGAGGTTGCATGTTGCGATATCATCTCTCTCAGATTATAATAGCTCCGTGTTTGAGATCACCAGTTTTTATTAGTGATAAAAAACTTCAACTTTCACTTCTTTAGTCATGGTTTCCGTTTCACTTTCTCCTATAAAAAAGATAAACAAAATTCTAGCACACTGTCAGAGTGTTATCCGTTGTTAATGCTTCCCGTGGTTTTATTCTTTTTTTTCAAAAGCTCTTTTTGTGATATATCTCTAAGCTATTTGCTTTTAATTTTGTGAAAGTATTAAATTTTATTCTGGAAATGGACATCTGGAAAAATAAAGTTGGGGATGCGTTTCAGAAGTTTAACACTGCTGGAAGGACTTTTTTGTCGAATTTTCGGCAAGAAAACAATATCCATAAAACTAATATTCGAAATAAACCTGAAGGTGGAGAATTAAGTTTCTTAAAGGATTATAATTCATCTGATGATATTGAAATTGATTCTTGTTTTGAGTGTGAAAAAGAATTTGGAATATTAACTATTGAAGATGATGAAGACGACATTTTTGATTACACCGAAGATGGACAGGTTTGAACTTTAGCAAATACAATTCTTTTATATACAAGATAAACTATACAAAATGTTGAATGCAATCCTGTGTATATGTTGCACACATGATTTAATGTTTTCAAAATATTCATTCTTCTATTTTTCATTTTATTATGTTTATATACTCAACTTTTAACGAAATACTACTAGAAATGTATTTCAGGGTTTTTTTTTTTTTTTTTGTAGAGGTATTAATAATATTACTTTTTTTACATGCAGCCATGTGCCACAAACTTATCTTGAAAGTTTTGGAACTACAGCTTTTTTCTATATTAAAATTCATACAAGGATAACCCTTTGTGGAAATTATGGTGTCCCGGTCAAACAAGTGCAGAAACCTGGCAAGCCGATATGTAATGAACTTATGGCTCAGCTTTTATAGTCGAGAAATTTGAAAGTTCTGTTTCAACACACAAAGAATTGTATGTAACCTGCTCAGTTGAAAACATTTAAAATAAAGCAGTTAAGAAAGAGGTCAGGATTAAGTTTGAAACTCACACGGCGACTGATTAAAAGAAAGTAGAATCTAAAAACATTGTATTATTCTCCATCTGGTCCCTACTTTTTCCAATCCTACCTGTGCTACAAATTAATGTTAAAGCCATTAATTATAGGCCCTTCACATTGAATTTTTTTGTTTGTGTGTGTGGGGGGGGGGGGGGTGGAGCCAAAGGAAAAAACTCTGCAAATTATAACAAAAAATAGCAAAAACCACACTCACTAAAATGCATGGGCGTCGCTGCCTGCTGAAGATTGGGGGGGACTTTGGAAAAAAAAAATGCTAGGAAAAATTCATGTTTTTTTAAACATGTTTAGCCTTTGTAAAGACCAATGAACATTGCAATTTTCAAATAAGGACCACAAGGAGTCATATTCTGACCTGTAGCGGGGGGAATTGCCAACCCCCCCCCCCTCATTAATTTTAAACGCACCTTAAACACAGAGGGAAAAGAATGGAGTCAGCTTCTTTCCAATAGGGAAGTCATAACTAGATCAGAGAGTTCCTAATCGTAAATATATTATTTACCCAGAAATAAGAGGGTACGGGGGTTTCTCCCCCAAAAGTTTTTTCGAATTTGTGGTCTTAAAAATGCATTTTAGACGATATTTGGTAATGTTATGGGAGAAAAGGTTCAAGGGAGCTCTTCCATTTTTCGATATCGAAACGCTAAAAACTCCCTTATTATCTCTGATTGTACTATGGAAAGGGGGGATCGGGGATTTTTTAGAAATTGTATTGCTAAAAACGCAATTTTAGACTATCTTTGCTAATAATACGCAGATTAGATATTCGAGCTCCCTCTTTTCGGAAAATTATTTAAATTACAGTCTTAAAATGCATTCTAAACAATTTTTGGCAATGGTAGAAGTGGAAGCGCTTCCCTGAATATTTTTGGAAATTGAAATTTTAGAAACAAAATTACAGATCATATCTGATTATTTTAAGAAAAGGGAAATGCGGGGGTTCTCCCCCGAATCTTTTTTTGATATTGTAACTGTAAAAACGCAGTTTTAGACGATCTGCATTGATGTTAGGGGAGGGGAGATTTCGGGCCCACCCCGGAACTTTTTCAAAATTGATGGGTCATCTTTGGTAACTTTAAGAGGACAGCCAAATATTCGAAAAATGTGATTTTAGTTGACTTTCAATGATATTAGGATAGGAATTTTCGAGAACTCTCCTTCGGAAACCAAAGTTTAAGCCCTTAAAAACGAAATATAGGACGATCTTAAATGTTATTGACAAGACAGAGAGGGAAACGAAGACGCCTCCCTTTTTAATGAGAGATATGTTTATTCAAGCTGAAGTGGCAAAAGAATTTAAAAAAAAATGGTTGTACTCCCACATTTCACATTTATGCTCACGTTACAGTATTCAAAATTCATGCATTTGATCAACAAAAATGCAAAAACTTAATTTGAGGAAAAATTCATGTTTTTCATCCTGCTTTTATTGCGTCATAATTTTTACTTTTGATAAAAACAAATAATTAAAAACAATTAAATATAAGTTTTCAATGGGAAGACTGTCTAAAAAGTTCTGACTTTTTAATATACAGTGTAATTCACCAATAAAAAAATTCCCTTTTTAATTATTTATCTGGCATTTTGATCTTTAACAATGTGTGAGAAATCTTTCTAATATTTTTTCTTTTAATTTAATTAATTTTTATTATTACTTCTTACCCTCACCCCCAAGCAAGCATTTGTTTTGCTTCAATTGTGTCTATGCTAAGAACGATGCTTTCATCTAATTTTGAAAGTTCCATTTTGAAATTTATATTTCTCAGCTAAAAATTAGGATTGAAAAATTTTCAATTTAAAATAATTTGTATGGAAGATAAATAACTTGTTTTTTTTAAATGATAATTCAGTTCTTTTTTAAGATTTTCATGGAAATGCAGCGATAAACTTTCAAAAAAGAATTTAGTTATCAAAATAATACTCATAACTAAACAAGCCTTATTTTTTCATCACTTAAAAGAAAAAACAATATTTTCCACAAAAATTATTTCTTAGTTATTTGAAGATATAATTCGAATTTGGAAAAAAAATATTTCGTTTATCAACATTACTATTATTGAACGTTTTCTTTACAACTCAAAAATTTAAATTACTTAAATCAGAAATAAGCATCTTAATACTAATTAGTATACGCTCAATGAAAATTTTCTAATCAAATATCTTGTAATGTTCGTAGTAAATAAATACGAAAAAGCATTTCAGCTAAAAATCAGTTTAAGTAAAATATTTATAGTAGTATGATTAAGGGGCACGCAGGGACGGATACAAAGGAGGGGCAATGGAGGCGATCGCCCTCTCCTTTGAGGACCTCTCCACCGGTAGTTCTTCGATATTGAAACTCAAAAAATCTTTTAGACAATTTTTAAATGTTGGAGGAAGGAGGTGTGGGGCTTTCCCCGGAAATATTTCGAAATTCAAGTCCGAAACTTTTGTGATTAATATTTGCGAACCAGTATACATAATAAAAAGTAAGTTATAAAAACCAATTGCCCTTCCTTTAAAAAATTCCTAGATTCGCTCTTGAGGGCACATTAGTATTTCCTTCAAAGCATTAAGCAATTCGTGATACTGAATGTCTTAAAAAAAGCTCCGTGTGCTCACTCTTACCGGTAAAGGTATATGGAGTTAACAGGAAATTTTGTTATATCTTTTTTATGTTATAACAAAAACAATAAAATGAGTAAAACTTACATGATTTATTTCCTCCAAATATGATACTCTTTACTGGATAGGACATGCTGTACTGGACCGATGGACAGCTCTATGCTTTATGAAAGGAGTCGCTTTCAATAAGTCGAAGAAAGATCCTTCTCTAACTGTTTTCCCCCCAAAAAAACTTCTTGCTCACATCATGTGGCAAAACAGGTGGACACATTAGTGCCCCCCTCTTAAGTATTTAAAGCCACTTCCTCTCTGGGAGTACTCTACGGGTGGTCAGAGAGATATTTTTTAGTGTCCATTGGATGCAGCTGGAAGAAGAATGGGTGCCGTTATCAGAGACAGGATCATGAGAACAATTTGAGATGGGGTAAAGTGTACAAAAGAAAATTTATTTCTTGGATAACAGGGTGTCACGTTCCCTGCTTTTAATGGCAGGTTCTCGATGGGCGAATTCTGATGTAATTCCTTTCTACAAAAAAAAAAAAAAAGATATTCATACTTTGCTAATGCTGTAACGTATCTTCCGTTCGATGGCATTGTAATATATTTAATGAAAATATTAGGGGGGACTTTGTACTATTTTGAAATATCAGGAAGGGGGAAGCAGACCCCGAAGGAAGGAAGATTTTCCCCGTACCACGACACCAGTGAGGTGGGAGGAAGGAAGGTGGGGGAACGTTTGCTGCTGAACTCAACCCCCTGCGTCCCCCCCCCCCAACATGGACTTGACCACATTATCAAGAGAACGACAGATTCGACCTCAATTCTAAAAGCCCTTCAAGGAAAACACAAGAAACCCCATCTAAGATTTATTTATTACTTCTCCTGTCCCTGTCGGAGCGGGGAGTGAGGGGGTGGGGTGGGTTTTGTAGTAGAAGAATTATTACTCCAATTATGATGCTAAAAGTACCAAAAGCCCGAGACAGCTGCATGGGAAAATAACTGAGACGGTCTTTCAAGTAGATACGGAAGTTTTCGTTATTTTAGTTTAGATTGGAGTTCTAATTTAATTTTGATTTAGAAATGAAAGTCCCGATTTTTTATTTCAAAATTATTATTTTAAAATATAGAGGGGCTCTTCTGATGATTTCAAAATATTAGGGGGGACATGTCCCCCTCGTCCCCCCTGCCAACGACGCCCGTGCTAAAATGTAAATACATTTAGTTTCTCAAAGCTAGAGGGAGGGCCGGAGGGGGCGGTTGAAGTGCCACCCTGAAACCCCCAAATGATGTGCCTGATTTATTAAGTGCATTAACCTTTACTCAGGCTGACAAGTTATGTTTTAAGAAAAATAAACAGCAACTTTATTGTTCAGCTACAGTTTTGGTTTAAAAAGAAAGGTAAATTTAAAAAAAAGAAGTGGTGACTAATAAATTGCTTCTACTTGCCACTGGCAATTAGAAAAAAAATTCCAATCTGAATCTTTATGAAAAATTTCTAATTGTGCATGAAATAATGTTGTAACATTATAGATTTAATATAGAACTTTTTATTTTTATTTTTTATGATACTATAATGCAAAATTGTATGTCTAAAAATTAAAACAAATGACTTAGGAGAGAAAAATGTTTATGGTTCAAAACTTTTTTTTTTTTAGAGGAGGAATGACAGGGAAGAAATTCGAAGAAAATTAGCCATGGACTCTGATACAGAAGATTACATTTCTGAAAAACTCAATCAACACAGGGAGAATGGCAGTAACTTTGATCGCTTAAAAGGAAGTGGAAATCTCCAAATTTGTTTTATGAATGAAGCTGCCAAAGATCAGGACTTGGTCAATCCTGCGGAAGAAGAACCTGCTAAAGATACTTCGAAGATGCTTCCACCGAGAGCTCAAAAACTTACGCTACCTTTGTCTTCTGCAACAAAATGTGAAAAGGTAAATATGTTTTTTTTTTTTTTCCAGTTTAATGTGTAGATAAGCTGTTGAAAAAATTGTAACATTTGTTGGTGTGTATTATTTGCCATCTTGAATTACATGATAAACTTTCTTGCTTGAGTAAAAGTTATTTAAACTATTAATTTTTCAAGATCATGAATTGGAGCAGGGTATGATTTCATTTTAAAAACAAATAGCAAAGTTAGTTTGTGCCGGAGTGTAGAAAAATTCACGATTTAAAAAGAAAAGAAGAAAAATTGTTTTGGGTATCAATCCATTTTTTTTTCTATTTTTTAAAGAAGAGTTTAGTAAACTTCAGGTAATAAAGAACATTAATATAATTGATTTAAAATGTAATTATATTAATCTAAGTATAGTTCAATTTGAGACTGATAATTTTGGCTCAAAATATACATGGTAATTGGTAAGAAAAAGACAAAGCAGTTGAACTTTTGAAAATTTCAAGGGGATTTGTAATATTCTAGGGAATTATTTCAATGGATTTTTTTTTTAATTCTTTGAACCCTTTGAATCAAATTATTAATAAAATTGTTGATTTAAACTAGTTAAAAATCATGTTCTTAAATCAATTGATTTTAATCATTGATGCTCTGGTTCGGGACAAAAAATATTTGTAGACAAATCCAGAGGCAAATACAGACTACCATTTCAGTTGTTGGGGGGGGGGGGGACATGTTGAAGAATACAGGGTTTTGACATAGAAAAAGTTCTGAAACTGCTTGGTGTGAAAGCACCAATCGGCCATTAATAAGGCACTAACTATTTTTAAAGTAGTTTCATATTAGATACAGTGGCTGCCGTTT